>VWZN01001868.1:108269-170400 GCA_013396955.1 Regulus satrapa
TGATTTGACTTTTTGATTTTTTTTTGACTCAACACAAATTTGACATCCTAACACTAACCCACTCAATTAAAAAGGAATTTGGGGAAAAAAATACAGCAAGTACAAAGTAGACTATTTTGAATGTAAGATGACAACTCTCCAATTTAAAGACTGTTCCAAACAATGGAGATCAACTTATTCTATTTTAGACACCTGTAACTATAGTTCTAATTTAGTCATTTAAATTCCTGTATGCTCAAATTTACTCTCAATTTTGTATCTGAAAAGCAAAGATGTAAGAGATGTTACAGACAGAGACTGAAATTAGGATCACCAAGCCCAAACCTCAATAGAGAAACTACAAAGCAGCAATTATACAGCCCCTCAACTCAATGAAATGCTCTAGCAGATAAGCCAAATACTGACTAAAGGGCAGTATCTCAGCATCAAAAAGCTCAAGACATAAGCATCAAAAAGCTCAAGACATCTTAGAGGTTGATGAGTAAACTGGTAGAGCCCATATACAAGAAGAATGACGTTTCCACCACATCATAATACATTTTCCTTTTCTCTTCCACTCTCCATTTCCTTTAATTTACAAAATCCTGAAGACTGCAAACAGGAGTGATGGCAATAATTGCATACAATTTAGAAAGTCTACAGCCTAAGTCCTAAATCAATTCCTAGTGCAAAATACAGCTATAAATAGTCATCTATTAGAAACAGCACTCTTAAATGTCTACTTGTTCAAGCTGACCGGTCATTAAGAGAGGTGTCTGTCCAAATGAACTTGCTGACACCACAAAAAAAAACTTGTCAGTAAACAACTACTGCTGTTTACAACAGCACTGAAGCAACTCTCAAAAAAAGCCATTTGTGCTGGAACCTTTCCCCTTAAAACAAGGGAGGTGGGCATTCTCTCCAGCATTGCAGCTTTGTGCTTCATGCCTACATACACTCCACGTATGCCAATTCCTGTTTCATGGACAGACTCCACAAAACAAAACACTTTTGAGACCCAGAAAATTGAAGGAATACTTTCCTCACATGTTCTAAGACAAAGCCCAGTTTCTTTTAGCGTGAATGCTAATTTACAAATTCTGTTTGCATGGTAGGAGAACGTGTCACAGAATAGCCACCTATTATTCAGGTCTTTGAAAAACCTGAGAAACAGAAAGCAATGGAACCCAAGTGGAAACACATAGAGAAAAAACCCCAAATGAATACTTTAAAACACTCTGGAATAGTAAACTTCAAAAACAAGCCAGTAATATCCAGTAATACCAAAAGAATTACTTAAAGTTGCATACTGAAGGAAATAGCCACATATGAAGGAGAAGAATTCCCCAATGATTTTAAGGTAGGTTAAAGAACAGCCACTGTCACCTATGTATTGACAAACCTATTGTCCTTTGAGACACTGTAATTCCTTAGAAAATGGTGTCCCCCAGAGTATATACAGAAGCTATTGATTTTTGCCCATTACCTTACCTAGGTCTTTAGAATGGTGATCCAGCTCCACACACCAAACAAGGTGCACAATATCTTTAATACCTCCACTACTATAATCTGTTTCTTGTCTCTGCTACCACCTTCAAGGTGAAGGGGATGACAGTATGCAGAGCACACAAATACATGTAGCCCTATAAACATGAGCTTATGGAAAAAGTC
Source organism: Regulus satrapa (assembly GCA_013396955.1). Lineage (NCBI taxonomy): Eukaryota > Metazoa > Chordata > Aves > Passeriformes > Regulidae > Regulus > Regulus satrapa. The sequence goes on from VWZN01001868.1 coordinate 109,920, forward strand.
CAATCCAGGCAGATAGGTGCAATGCAGTGACCCACACTGCAGCCCCAGTTCTGCTGCCTCAGCCAACTTCAGTTCTCCCAGAACCTGAGGGAAAGGAAGACAGAAGGGAGCACTATGCAGTGAATCCTGTACAAGATAGTACTTGGAAAAAAATGCCCTATTTTCACTGCTTCAGAAGAATAGACATAATTAGCAGAATGCTTAAAGTATTTTATTCTATGTAAAAAAATGAAACATCAAAAGAGTTGAGGGTTCAGACACAAACTTTTAATGCTAAGGAAGTAGAAGACTGCCTCTATGGCTAGAACAGGGTGTAGGAAGAGCTACTGGCAATGGAGTGACTCTCTTTGATAGTGAGCTGTGAAACTACCTTAGGAGCTGATTTTTGGGCTTGCTCTAAGGCCAGACATTACAGGTTAAAAACTGTAAAAACTCAAAGAGGAGCAAAGCCAAGGGTCCTCCAAGGTGACAACTGAGTGAAGTAATACCAAAGACGTCAGTATACACAGCCACACTGAGTTAAGGTGATCCTTTTATCTTTTCACACATAATTATGAATAAAATAAAGGCTCATTCTTTGATCTGTAAATGTCAATGTACCTCCAAGCACACGCAGACATTCTGCATAGAAAAGGGGAAAAGTATACCTATTAGATAAAACTCCTAATACAATGAACAAATTTATTTACTCAATATGGACTAAAATTAGGAGGATCTCTTCATGCTTTCAGCCTTGTAACATTTTACTGCAACTGTCACAGTAGAAAAATCTGCTGAACGGTAGCACACATCATGGTTTCCATTACATATTTGTTTTAAATTCTTGAAGCAGCACATCCTTTAAATTATCTATCCAAATAAATAATCTATCCCAATAAAGCTAAAACTTCAACAGAACACAATATATACAATTGTAAAGTGAAAAAAGCCAACTTCTGAACCATTACGAGCTAGCACTGCAACAAGCTTTAGGGTCTGCATTCACTGCTGCTTTTGGTTTTTCACTTTGGAGCAGATAAACAGCCTGGTTCATACATCCAACAGAGAAACTCTTACCAAGCAATAAAAGAAGCATTATTCAGTATCAAGAGTTCTCCAGAGTATTCACCAAAATTCTTTGCTTGCAGCTCTTAAAAAGCCATGAAGTTTATGTTTCATTTTCACTGGGGATTTTTGTTGTGGTTTTGTTTGTTTGTTTGTTTTGCATTACTCTGCTCTGCAACTTCACATTTTTCCTTCTCTAGCAGATGTTTCTTTAGAAATTACAACACAGTATTTTTTAGAAAGTCTGATTTTAGTTCCACCAAGCAAGCACTTGGATTCCTCTAACAGTACTTTCAGTGGACACAGTTGATATGCATATTAAAACTATTTAAATGTTTGCCGGTGTACAACAGCTCCAAAACCATAAATTTGTGAGTTTGTTTTGCATTCTAGATAAATATTTTAATGTTTTATAGTAACACTAATTTAAAATTAATGTATTTTTTGCAATTATGTATCTAATTGATGGTAAGAAGGCAGACCCTACCACCATCAGTATGTTATGTCATTTTCCATATGCAAAACTACTGCTACTGTATGTCTCCATCTCTTTAAAGATCATCTATAAAGTGAAAATGGCTACTTTAACTAAGTCTCTAAGTTTTAATGACGATTGTGATGCAAATATATTTCCAGAAAGCAGCAAAGTATTTCAATTACATATTATACAAATCATCTGCTACCACTCCAGTGGCATCAGCAGTGCCAGCAGCTAACTCCCCATGCTCTAGGTAGCAATGGAAGAAATCTCTTCCCTGTGTTTGAAATCATTGTGAACATCTCCCATTTCTCCTCTCTCTAGCAGTCTACGTAACCACAATCATCAAGTATTACTGTGAACATGGAAGAAATGCAACTGTTCCAGCTTATTTTTCCCCCGAAACAAAAGACGCCACGCCTAAAAGAAGTTCCCATCACTTCTCTCACTACCACAAAACCATGTTCTCCTCAATTTCATCACTGGAGAAGAGTCACCACCGTTGCCACACTGTCTCATAAACAAACATCCTTATTTTGAGCAACAAGCCTACAAAGCAGGATGAAACAGCAGAAAAGGTGCTTCTGTTGAACAAATCCAACCATGAAATGAGCTATTCTAGGATTCCAGGAAACTGAGCAAGAATTTGTGCTGTATATAAACACTCCCACTACTTCCTCTCCCTAAATTTGAACTTAAGTTCCTGTGTGCCAACTCCTTTAAAGTGCAAATAGAGATGACTTACCCTCATCCAATTATCCAAGAGACACAACAGACATGTCACTACTATCATGCCCACATTTTCTGACAAGCTAGAAAGCTTCAAAGCAACAATAAGTGACACAGAAAAAATACTTTTATTTTTGCTGAATTACTATAAGGGGATTGATTTTATTGCTAATTCCAGCTAGGGATGTTTGGCTAAAAAAAACTTCGCATAATTCCTTCTTAGGAATTTTTATATGTGATAAATAATTTCACAAGTAGCTATATACTGCAAGAAGTTACTTATTTTTTAAAATCAACTTTATTAAATGTTGGTTTTTGAATGGAAAGACTAGCATTTCTTACAGGTCTTTGATGATAAAGGCCAAAAACATTGGGAGCTTGAAGTTCTAAAGAGTTTAAAATAACATCTGTTTTTATTAACATGAGCTGTAAAAGACTTAAGAGGCTGTGCTATATAACAATATATTTATTATACAGTGATACCATATTTATTCTTATTTCCACCATTCTTCCATTCTGTAGTACATTTTATACCCTTATGGTGACCAGAGAAGACTAGAATTGGAAATAACTAATTAAAAATTAACAGAAATATTTTCAAACTGGTACTTGGTTCTATTATGAATTAAATGTTTTTAAGTGATCTTTCACATGAGGCTCATATGGGTCAGTGATAAACAAATTCATCATGCAAAGAGTACTGAAGACTCAATTTAGTGCTCTGACTGTGCCAAAAATACTGTGCATACTTCTTATGATTACACTTCTGAAAATTAGCGTGGAAGAACTGGAAAATTTTCAGCAAAAGCCCACAATGTTAGAGTCACTTTTCACCAATGAAAGAAAGACTTTAGCAATCAAATTTCAATACTTAAAACAAGATTTAGAAGCAATCTGATGAATGTCAAAATATCATCTTATACAATTAAATCTGCCACACATATCACACCAGAACTATGAAAATCATATACTAAGATATTTGTAAAAATAAAAAGTCCTCAAAACCAAACCAAACAAGCAAAAAAATTAAACAAAGGCCAATAACATACACATCAGAATTTAAAGGTTGATAACTTAATTGGAGAACGAGCTTTCATAGCCATGTCATACAGAACGATGGTGGTAAATGTTTAAATTTGAGTTGAAATATTTATATGTAAAAAGGAAGTTCACCAAACTTCCTCACCAACATTGAAGAGGAACAGTTTTCCATTGCTAAAAAACCCATTGCATTAAAGAATAACCAATTCCTCAATTCTGCTTCTGACTAGGCTGTGACTCTGCAGAGAAAAAAGGGCTAACTTCCCTGTCAGCTTCCAAATGAGCACTGAGAAAATGGTACTAAGTAGTTCTCAAATGGGAAAATATGAAGTTAAAAATTTGAAGAAACCCAGCATTTTCATAAAAATAACTGTACAGAGAGATATTAAACTGCTGATACCTGGAAGCATCGGTATACATGGCATTCAGGGACTGCTGCAGATCTGCAGACTGACCCACAGAGACACACACCACAGGGCTTGACAAACACAGAAAATATTCCTGGATGCTCGTAGCACTTCTGAAATTATCTGCTAGGAACACTGATGCAAGCAAGAACTGGCTTCTCTACATTACATCTCTCTTAGCAATTCATACTTTCCAAATCTGGCATACTGAGTGAATTAAAATGAAAAAGTTACTGAAAAGCTTTTCAGACTTCCAGAAACTTAATAAAGGAGCCATTTAAAACGTCTCTCAGGGAACTCAAACATGTCTGTGCAATGTTATCAAGGTTACTGTTAGTTGCCATCACTATCAAAACCTTTTCAACTATTCCTAGAGATTTGCAAACACCTCTCCCTCTATTGTTGGTGTTCAGCCTCCTTTTCAATACACATTTTTCTTTTGCATCTCTTCAAAACCCCACACCCAAGAGGAGAGCAGAAATGTCCTCAAGATTTCTCTGTGCTGCTGTGCACTAAAAGCAACAAGACCAGAAGAACAAGACCTGTAAGAAAAGCCTATCAGCAGCGCTGGCTGTGAAGCAAAAGCAGTAACCTTCAGAAAATCACGGATTCCCATGAAAATGGCACCCTGCTGCTGGATCACACGCTTCAGTCACTCATGGCATGCTGCTGCCTGGGGAGCTGTGCTGCTGCCAGGAAGATGACTTGCAAAGGGATGGAAAAAATGTAGAAGTTTTATTTTGAGTACACAAACAACTGACTTCTCGATTATTTTGGCTTCCTTCAGATAAGGTTTCTGTTCGGCATGACAGAGATGAGCCAGCAGGCATAGATCATCTTTGCTGCAGAAGGGGAAACCCGTGGAGTTGCACTCAGAGGCAGCTCCGGGGGTGGTGCTGGCAAACACCCACTCCAACCAAATGGATATGGGAATTCCTTCCCACCCCCCAGCACATGGGAAGAATTATATTACAGAAAATTACAGTTTAAAAGATGCATGCTGGAAGTCTCTTGCTTAGCAAGACTTATTGAACAAGTATAAAAAATATCCTCCCCACAAAAGAAATACTGTAAAAGGAAACTATTTTAAACTTCATTATAATGAATGAAGATGAAATTTTAATCACAGACATGGAGGCTGGCTTTTGCCTTAAGAATAGTAATAATTACCAGATTTCATTCAATACGAGCAAACAGCAATTTGAAATGGCCAAATTACCATTAACTTTTTACTTGCAGCATCACGCAGTTAAGACAAAAAAGAGAATGCAAAGATGAATCATTTAAAATACTCAATAAGTGGCCTGTACACTGTATTTCCGTAATTAAAACTAGGCCATTGTAGCTGAGTATTCATTAGGCTTCACTTAAGAAAGAGATTTAAGAAGACACAAGTAGTATACATCAAACAGAAAAATGACAAAACCAGACAAATCCATCAATAGAAGAATTACATGACCCAAAGTTTCTCCAAGTAATTTAAGGAAAGTTAAGTTACAGAAAATTCCCTGGTGTCAGGACTAAAAGAAGATACAACAGAATAGAGCAAGCCCTTAAAAAGGGAAAGACAAAGGGAACAGGGTAGAAAAGGTTATTGTTTTGTCAAAAGGCATAGGATGATTTAAAAGTATCTCTTCAGAAATTACCGGGGGTCATTTGAGATTTTGGTTGAGCAGTTTTTCAGCCCACAAGGAACTGATTTAATGAACATATGCTAAACAAGCATTAACTAGCATTTTAATAAGCACCCAACACATTTAGGAGAGCTGTCTCTGAATATATTTGAACTGATTTTTTTTCAAAAAATGCTGAAATAAAATGAAAATTCTAGAAGCCTTAAGACATTGCTAAAAATGGGCTGATATTTTAAAACATCAAGCTGCCTATTCTAGGTACCCCTTTGTCCATTAACCTTCCACCAACCCCAAGCCAAAAAAACAGTAAAGCTGATGGGACTCTATTAATAAAATATTAAAGGGTTGAGATATAATTAATGACAGTCAACACTTGTGGGAAAATTAGTTTTTAGCATCAAACAGGCATGACTTAATTCTCTGATGAGATTATAAGTCTTCCCAATAAAAGCAACTTCGAAAAGATAGTAAACTTTTGTGGTGTACTTTGGTTTTTGTGTACAAGACACCAACATGACTGGTGGGATAAAGTTTCATTAGAACATAGACTGCCAAAGATGAATAACTATTTAGATGATGCATCTTTGACAGCAAATGAGGGGAACTATTAATTAAATAGTTATAGCTCCTAAGGGGTCTGCCACAATTTGAACTACGGCTGGCACTTTTCGTATTTACTGGATATAGAAATATAAATCAAGCACCAGTAATTATGGTGGATAAGCACAAGAATGACAGATAGCTACAGGTAATCACATGGACAACACATGACATCATTTGCATGATAACGATGCTTTCACAGGAATTATTTTTTAACACAGGGAAATGAAATCTATTAAGAAAGAGACAGGGAAAACTGCATCTCTATGGGAACAACCATTTGCCTGAGCAACACAAGTATGAAAGGGGGGTGTAGGTATGTCACTGAAAGCAGCTCTGAGTCTGCTGTTTCTCTCCTGAGATTTCAAAAGATTCATGAGTGATTACTGACATACTCTTAAAGTGACACTTTGTTGGATTTTTTTTTTTAGTTCAGTACCTGGTATTTTGGCAGTAGCTTCAAGATCAAAGTTGGAAATAGATTTGGTTTAAGGACTAATACTCATGACCACCATTCCCAACTGTGCTGGGTTGGGAGGTATTTTAATGAGAATTTTCTTGTGATCCTTGGAAAGGCAGGCATGATGACACATCAGACATATTTGTATAAAGAGAACCTAAGAACTTGCTTCACTGGGTGAAGCAAAACTTTTAAAAGCTGTTTCACTAGATGAAGCATCAGTCTTGCAATTTGCAAGCCTTTGTTTAAAAAGGAGTGCATTTTTATGGCTTCTCAAAACAATGGATCCTCTAAGGAAGGACACATGCTCTGCTTGTTCTGAATGGGAAATTACTGTACAGCAAGACAGGAAAGGCTTAAAGACTACAGTTTAGTTGAGGACTCTGATTCAGGAAAGGCAAAAAAAGCTCTATAGATACATGGTGCACACAGCACATACATGTTTCATTATGGTAAGGAATTCACAGCACCTAAACTATTAAAAAAGAACACTCTAAAGCACCAGCTCTTTAGGGGTGGATGTTAAGAATATTCTGAATCCATTTGTGAGTTAGGTATGCCTTAGGCAGTTTCTCACTGTCACAGGATGTACGAGCTTAAAAGAGCATGAGAAGTGCTTTACCCTCTGGATGGTCACCAGGTAAGTGTGGTCACAGCACACAAAAAGCCAGACTCCATCATAAGACACTTTTTGCCTCAGCTGAACAAACACACAGAAAAGTATTAGAAAGAGAACAGGGAATGTGTAACTTGTCATAGCAGTGCTTCAGAACTTAAAAACCCGTGCAGGTGCATGCAAAGGCCTGAGGCTTGGAAGATGTGACACCTAGGGACGGCTCAGCCATGAAACCACCAAGCTTTTTTCTTACACCTTTTCATAATTCACCACCAGAGTGAAGGGAAGCACCATGCAGCTTTGTTAAGATTCAAAATAAACACACACAGACTAGGACACATGTCTGTTCTTTCACTTAAATAGATTTCTGTTGGACAAAAATAAAAATGTGTTTACATCAAGCAATTATTGCCCACATTTTACATGAACACTTGAAATATTATTACAACAGACTTCAATCCTTTCCTAAGGTATCTTTCATATAAAATATATACATTAAACTTATATTTTAAACAACATAAATCCATATAAAAGGAGCATAACGTCACAACTGGGACTTAGATTTTAACCATACAAATATTTGAAAAGGCATAATCACATTTCCTGGCACTGTAATAAATAAAAGTATCTGTAGAAAGGACTGTGGTACTAAATATTGGAATGCTAAATTTTATGATAACCTTGTTTGCTTGCCACCCATCCTCTAGCCCCCAATTTCCATGTACTTTATGGCAACTCAGCAGTGGAAGACATGGTAATGAAGGAGTGACTAAGAAACAAAACCTGTTAGAAACAACACTGGCACAGGATAATCCCACATGAGATATTGCCATGTTATTTTTAAGTTAATCTTTTAACTTTCTAAAAAGTCCAATCCCAAATCCTATTTTTTTTCTATTGAAGAGTCGTTTTATACAGCAGTCTACAACAGAACAAATTTTCCCTACGTAAGACTTCATAAAACACAAGCAAAAAACCAAAACAGAAGCAAAAGAAAACCCCTCAAAACACTTTTACTGTGCCTGTTTCTGTTTTATTCATAACATCCTAAAATGTCACTAGTAGGTTTTCCTGGCATAGAACAAATTATCACTATGTTTATAACCTTTTCTAACACTTTTCAATCAGTCTTTAAAAATCAAAGAGAAAAAAACAAAACAAACCACTTGACTTTCAAATAGATTTCTTTAAAATACACACAATTTTCATTCAAAACTAGGTTACTTTATATGTATGAGATACTGTTGTGAAGACTTTACATGCAAGTATAAAATAGAATACATATTTAAGGACTTGAAAGTCTACAGAACATCTCAGACCACAGAAACTTAAGTCCTGGCTCTGGACATAGCCACACTGTAAAATCCCATTCATAAAGTGATTTGGCTTTGGCTATGATACCTATGCTGAACAATCCAGTTTACATCCTTCATCTTTCAAGTGAGAGAAGTTGGCACGAAAGGAAAGGATTCAGCAGTTGATAGGTGTACGCCACTGAAAATACACAACCTTTGACAAACTGGAACAAAAGTAACAGTTTTTTCTTCTGGATGTGAGGCAAGAAAACACATTACAGATTTTTACACATGATTCTCCACCCACTCCCTGAGAATGGGGCAGACCCACTCTCTGTCTCTGCCTCCCTCAATCATCTACCCATCATGTCACCTCAAACTAAGCATAAAGACAATCCAAACACACGTTAAAGAATATTTATATCCACATTACATTCCCAACCTGAAACTCATCAAGTCTACTAAATTTACTCCAAAATACAGAAGGACTTACCCAATGTGTCTTTTAGATTTTTAACCAGAGAACCTTTCTTCAAGCTGTTTTTTCGCTCCACATAATTTGATGGCACATATCCCGTTTTGTTGGCCGCGTTTCTTACCCTCCACCATGTCTTAGAATCATCTAATAGCCAAAGACGTTCATTTTTCTTGATGTCAAGTTCTTGGTCCTGCTGTGCAGTGTAATCCCACTTTGCAATAACAATAACTTCTTCTGTCATCTTTCATGGAGTCCTTCTGCAACAAAATATTAAAACATTACCCTCAGTAAATTATGTAATAATTCTTATTCATTTTTTCCATTGAATTCTTCTAAAATAAGCAAGAAAAATGCTAGGGGAAAACCAGAACGCCATATAGGGAAACACCTCTTTTAAAAATGAGAGAAGTCATAGTGGGGAAACACATCTTTTAAAAATAAGAGAAGTCATAGTGACTTTTCTTGGTTTTTTCAGCCACTAAAATATGGCAATATCTTGACAGTAAATTCTAATGTATTATATTCACTTCCTCAAAATTTACATAAAATATTATATGGATATATATTAACAGAAGCTTGTTTATAAAATCTGTTTAATTTTTGCATGTAGCACTATAAAAGTATCCCACACATGGCATTCCAAGCTCTGATTGGAAAAAAAAAAAAAAAAGCAGCATTCCAAAAATGTATTTTCCTTCTGCACTAGTTCAGCATCCTCATACTAATAGCACAAATATAAGCTTTCTGCATTTAAACAAAGTTGTCTATCTTTATTTAGTAGAAAGTTAAGAAATAATTCAAGAAATAATGAAACCCAGCAGGGAAATTTGCCATCAAAAAGAGGGCAGTGTCTTTAGCAAGCCTTTGTTCACCATTTTGTGCAGGCAGCACAAAACTGCCTTTAAGAGTCTTCACTCCCCCTTTGTTCCCAGGAAGATCCCAGCTCAGCACAGTCCTGCACCAGGCATTATTCAGCAGGGTGCAAAAGAGCACCCACTGGATTTCATTTCTTCCCTACCTGAAATATACCCAGAGTTCCATTAAGACTGAATGAGTTGTCTTTTTCTCACTTACCTGTAAGAACAATGATCTTGTTCAAAACTATTTGTCAGCTGCACAAAGACAGCTGCATGCCTCCACATTTTCCTACGCATCCCAGCAATTACCAGGAACAATGTGAGGCAGCACAATAGTGTGCAAGGAACAGCCCAATGCTAGTACCAATGACATTCAAATATGTTATAATGCCAAACAAGACATGTTGATTTTACCTTCCAAATTCAAAGAAGTCACCTAAAATGTTCTAATTGCTGCCGTGGCAGGTTGGGGGAGAGGGAAGTGGAGGAGGATAGAGAGAGTAGGAGGTGAGAACATATTTGAAAATCAATGTAGCAGATTTTGGATTTTTTTTTTTAAATAAAAGGTGCAGATTTCATTTAAACTACAGATTAGTGGAAAAAGGTGCAAAAGTACTTCAAACTATTAATGTCCAAAGATTTCTGTAATGTTTGACTTTGTTGCCTGTGTCTTGAAAGCTCACAAACCCTATCTTTTCTGATACCTAGTAGTTTATGCGACAGAAGGGCAATTAAAAAACAAACTTAATTCAGAAATCCTGTTCAGCCTGTAAGTTACACCACCTATATTTCAAAAGGGTTCTTCCTGCAGACTGTAAATACACACACACACACTTCCCCTTTAGCTACAGTACAAACTGTGAAAATGCATGCCAGACAACTCAGCTTATCTACTCTTGGAAAAGAAAGTGCTGTCCTTATTTAATCTATAATCATAAAACAGAATAGTGGACTTCATTATAAATTAATAGCCTCCTCTTATAATGAATTTTGCTTCAGGAGAACATCATACAGGCCTGAGCTATGGTTGCTAAACCATTTGACAGCAAAGCTCTGGCAAGCACCAGCAAAATCACCTTTCATGGCCAAGATAGGACATGGTTTTTGAAAATCTGAAGCTGAGTTAAACAGGTTTAAGTTCTCATTTTCCAATCAAAAACCAGAAGGAACATACAACAATTAAAATATTATTCAAATATGCATTTGCATGGCTGAGATCCCCAAGATGAATTTTGAAAGGAGCTATAATGCTTTGAATAACCGAGAAGCACAATCCTTACAGCTCAAACCGGCTGCGACTTATGCAGTGTAACTGATGGTTTTACACGAAATAAGTCAGTAACCACTCAAACATTTTTTTCCCCTAAAATAATAATCCCATCTGACAATGACAGAGAAGAGCCTGAACTTTGGACCTCAGTCTCCAATAAACTGCCCTGCTTTCTGACTGACATAAAATGCACAGAGAGCCTACAGGTCGATAAGCTGATGTAGCCACAGGGGATGGCAATCAAACATGTTCTGGAGGCTAGTGTTGTCAATATAATCTAGCTCTCCAATTTAGGTTGGTTTATTTTATCTCAGCAATTGTAAAATGGTCAATTCTTACTATTCCTGGGGACATGCAGAACGTGAAGAAATAGGGTATCATCAGTGCAGTTGGTTGATGTTGCCACTACATAGGCTTCCCTTTTAAAAAAGGTTATTTTCACAATACAGGCAAGTGAAAATTATTACTATTACAGCATATTAACAATAACTCCCCCTCCCCCACATTAGGAAAAATATTTGACTAGTGACTGGTAGAAAATTATTAAAGTCTTCCTATACCTCTGAAGAAAAAAATATTTTGAATTGACCGCTATTGTAAGAGTTATGAAGTCCTTCCCCATGGTGTTGGGCAAGGACAGAAGTACAGGAAGAAACTATTTACCAGGGCTGAAAACATCACCTGTAGTCCTCTGAAACTCACCAGGACAGGGGGCTCAAACCTATATTTCTTAAATTCCCATTAGTGTAAACATGTAAAACTGTCACTAAGCCTGAGAATTGATGTCATTTCACAAGCAGACCCCTTGCATGATGCAATTTTGGCAGAAGTACTCAGGTATAGAGAAGCCAAGTTTCCTGAGCACCATGTTCACACATAAGCCCTTTCAGTAAAGTAGTCCAGGTTTTACTAAATGTTTAGTGGAACAAGCTCTCCTTCCCAAGTGGAGACAGGATTTAAGTGTCAAAATGCATAATGTAATTGCATAAGATAAACATTTGTCCATTTAAAGCCGTATACATGTGCGTACAATTTAGTTGTGTTGGGTTATTTTTTTAGTTTTAAGTTTGTTCTTTTTGAAGGAGTGGGAGTGAATCTTGGTTTGTGTTTTGAGGTTATTTGCTTGTTTTGTTTTATTTTGTTTGTTTTTTAATGTGGGGAAATACATTAAAAGTTCTTAAAATTATTTTCTCATGATTACATAATTAGTCTGTCTCCATCAAGGACAATATGGCTCTTCCTGTGACATCTGAAGAGCTATGATTTCCTAGCATGTAAATAAGAGCACATTTGCTTCCCAGAAGGGGGGCTGTAGAAGTAATAGTTTCAAAATGCTTCTGCAACACAGCCATGTGCCAAATAAAAGATTATAAGCAGACAACATAACAAGATTTGGGAGAAAATGAAAAGAAAACACAATAACACAGCATCCCAAAGCATCTGAGAGTACCGTAAAAACTTGACACAGTCTGAAAGCATGAAAATTTCTTTAGTGTACTGTTTACATAACGCAAAAATAAGATACCACAGCTCCCAAAGGTTTTAACGGCAACATAAGATTCTTTCACATCAAGAAAGTGAAAATCCATTACTGCTAAAAGTGTACAACTCTCTGGAAAGTTCCTTCTCAAAACCTCAGAAGCCCTAGCACCGAAATAGTGAGTTGTCTTCTCCTACCTGACAGAACAACATGCCACACTTCAAAAGCACCAGTGAAAACCTTTGAAATACTGCTGCTACTAGGAACTATAACAGTTTTCCTCCCTACGAACCATGAAATGGAACAGTCTTTACACCATACAATATTGTTTCACATGACCCTGGCTTTTACCTTATCATATCAAGTGGTCATTTGCTTTACTTCTGTGGCAATCAAACTTCTAACCTTGAAAACCAGAAACAACCCAAAATGAAGACACCACATTAAATGAGAGCAAATAGTTTGCTCTCACAGCCCACAACCCAGACCTTCAAAAGGGAATTCTTATAATACCAATACACAACTCCAGCTCCTTTTAATCCAGCAATTCCTTCACTGCTATCAGTGTTAAAAAACTAATTTATTTTACCAACATTGTATTTTTGCTGAAATGTTAAAACTAATATAGTTTAGATTGAGCTCATGTATTTTCAGCCACTTTGCTACTTCCCTTCATCTTAGATTTTGTTAGGTAAGGAGTCCTGTCTTCAACAGAAGCTGCTCTACTGGAGAAGCATTTTACAAAAAATTGTCCTTGGGAGAGAAGATAAATACTAAAATATTTCCCAGCCAAGAAGGCAATGAACAAAAACTCAGCCACAGTCAAGCCAGTTATGGCTGTACTGAAAGTCTGCTTGCACAGGTGAGCTGTATGCTCACCCTAAGCTCACCGTATGGCATAATAAATGCAGGCATTGGTGGAATATCTAGTACTGTAGCTTCTCTATGACTTTATGAGAAGAAAGTCCAGAAAGGAGAAGGTTATGTTCAAAAAAACTACCAACAATCCAAGAACTTAGCGACGACAGGAAAAAAAACCCAACCAAACTAAACAAGAAACCACCTATGCCGTTTTTAAGCCATGCTTAAAACTTAACCATGCAAGTAATATTTGAGACAATGGAAACCTAAACACAGAAGAACTTAAAAGAATTTGCTTCAACAAGCTTGCAAATAAATCTACTAGTGATTCTTCATGTGAAAGATTTATTTAGCTGGTGTCATTTTAAATACCAAAACACAAAGAATTGTTATGCAGATCCCATTCTCTTTTTACCAGGCCGGGATTCAGTCCTCAGTCTCTCCCCCACCCTATATAGGACTAATATCTCCCCCAGTAACAAATAGGAAAGGACTCTTCCTCAGCATGCCACCTGAACTGGAATCATCTCCTGATGACTGACACAAGTTAACACTATGACTAGTTTAATGCCCTGGTCCAGTGGGTAGAAAAGCAGCATCTTTTCTTGCCCTCAAGGGGAAGGCTCACAGTTATGTCAGGGGTAGTTAGGACAGTGCAAACAGAAGGTAAAGATGAAGTGAGAAAGGAAACATTTGCTCTCCTTGTTCGCAATTTATTTTGCAAAAAGGAACATGACTGAAAAATGACTGACAGTAATGCCTGAAATTTAATCCTTCACCAAGGGAACAAGCAAGAATTCTAATAATAGGCAGTACCAATTGATATAATAGACTGTTCTAGAATTGGATGTCTTCCTAAAACATACTGATACAGAAGCTACAGAAGCTGATATATATTGATACAGAAGCTTTTACAAGACACTGATGTACATAAAACACCTAATTATTATACAATATTAAGTAAAATATAATTACTATATGATATTTAGTTAATTACATGGGAAGAATGGAAAACTAACTAATGATGTATCATGGTTTTCTCTAAGATTTGAAGGCTGAACAACCTCTCCTCCTCCTCCATCCCCAAACTCTGAAAAATCAAAATGTGTTTTGAACCTTGCAGCATGTGTTGCTGCCAGGCCAGTTATCTGGTGCCTACCTGGTTAATCTTTCACCAGCTATGGCAAATAGGCAATATTTGGTCCTTTAAGGTAATACAGTTACAGAAAATAAATTTTTTAAAGCCTGTGATTATACAGACTTGTTTCATAGTACCTGGATGTGCCTACTGTATTCTGCAATTAGTAACTTCTACTAAATCACTTAATCTGAAATACACTGTAAATCAGAAGCTTTCTTGTTTACCATGATGCAATCTCTAGTTAGCCTGCCTACAGTTTCAGGAAATTTGAAGTTTTGTTTTCACCTACAGTTTTTTTCTTTGTTGCATGTGTGGGTGTCTGGTTAGTTTTCTTACATCAGCCTAGATGAATAGTTTTGACATATAGAGAGATTTCAAAAAAACACACCTTTATGTTTGAAATTGTTTCATTTCATTCTCGAGGATCAGTAAAACAATAAGACAAAGAGAGAACTCAGAAGGTATTAAAAAGAATCAGCAACGTGAATTCAAATAAACACCTGTGAAAAAGAATACATCTTTTGGATACACTTTTAGCTATTTCCAGTGGAACATGTTTGAAGAAACAGGAAAATATAATCTCCTTCATTCAAAGGCCAACATTAACCTAAACCAAGGAAGACATATTTCTAATGATTGTTACAAGGAAGCCTCAAAATGCAGAGGTTTAAAAAGAGTAAACAAACTGACCCAAATTATACCCAGTTGTTATAATTATAACCTTTGTTATAACAAATAAAACCCTTTTCATGCTTTGCTGCTTGGGCTATTTGCTGGTGCTTGGACAAATGGAGATGGATCATATAAAGGTCACTTTGTCTAACTGCTTTTGCAGATTTACACTTTAATACTTCATATAACGCCTGTCAATCCAGGCCTAGCAACACATTTCTTCAGAAAGAGGTCACTGCATCAAAAACTACTGTAAGACTACTATCTCTCTCTTTCAAAGGAAGCTAACTAAACAGCTGTAGTGAACAAGCATTTGTCACCCAGCTATGTGGTTCTGAGGTGTCAAACATACCTGAGCAAAAAAGCCCCCCACACCCAGGCAACCTAAAATAGTTGACTGTTTTAGCACAAGCTTAATAATTAATTTGGAGTATTTCACTATTAGGTCTCATTAGGATGCATTGATTACAGAACTAAAAGTAATAGCTGAGTAAGTGCAAGTAATTATTATCTAATTTACTTTGATGTGCAAACTGAAGACACAGTCAGAATCAATAGATGCTGCTGTCTATGTTTTAGGTAGTCAGTTTTCCAAAGCTGAAAGCAAAGAAGAATAGAAGGCTGTAGGAGAAAAAAAAAAAAAAAGAAAAAAGTGAAGAAAGATATAAATAAATTAATCCACTACAGAAATGTTTTATCTCAACTTGTGACCTACTCTCACAATTTAGCATTTACAAAAGAAGAACTGGTTAAAAAAATAAACTGTTAGAAAAGCAAGGTAAAAAGCTCTAAAGGTTTTCTGTGTCCCCTCTCCCTGGTCCTTTTCATGAAAAGGAAAAACTGATAGCAGTAAGCTCAAGTCCAGAAATGCAAACTGAAAGTATTGAAAGAAGCAAAATTCAGCTCATAAAGAACTATAAAAAAGGTATTAAAACTGCACTGGAATAATTTAAATATTAGCAAAAGAATAATATTAGACAGAATATTGACTGCACATGATGCAGGAAGAAAAGTTTTATACTTCTTTCTACACATGAGATTTTTTTAGAGACAATCATTTTCTTCTTGTCATTAACTAGCATATAAAAGTAATAAGAAAAATTAAAACACTTGTAATGTTCAAATGCACCCGAAGATATCACAAACATGCGCAAAGTTATCACAGTTTTAGCTATTCACTCAATTATTTTTTTCCCATTTCTTTTGAGATCCTGGTTTAGGTCTACCCATCCACCCAAGCTGGACAGATTAAACAATCAACTGAAGGATTGCCCCAGCCACAATGCAGGAAATGACTCAAAGGCAGGCTCTGTAGGTGCCATGAACTTTTCTAGCAGCACCAGGACATTTGTTCTAAAGCGCAAAAAGTGCTTAGTTTCCTTTTGAGTCACTTGAAGTAAAAAACCAAAAAAACCCAAAAAAACCCCAAAAAAAACCCCAACAAAACAAAACAAAAACCAACAACAACAACAAAAAAACCAACCAGAAAGGCAACATTATAGATGAAAGGGTGAGAGCAATTCAGGCTGGTGCAACACTTAATGGCACAGAGGTGCTGTGGCCTGGATACCCAGGCAGCCCTGCCACTGTCCCTTTCTACAGGCACAGAAAGGATGGAGCTTTTACATGATACTTCTTGCTAACATAACCGTGTGGTCCATCTCCAAAAAAAGCTAAGGCTCACTCATAATTAACCAGTAATTTAGAGCTGTGCTAACTAACTTGACCTTGCTAATTTGACCTGCACACTTCAGATGCTCTCCCCTTGGTGTGGCCTGCCACCGTTTATGGACACAGTGGTGTGAGGGCTGGGGCTTGTTTCTGCAGCCAAATGCATTTGACAGCTGCTAGGTAAGGTTGGACTCTCCCAGCCCCACAACATATCAGATATCCCAATCTCTAATACAGCTGCAGCTACCTGTCAGCACCTTGTACCTCACATTGCAGAACAACTGCAAACAGGAAACCGCAAGACTGGTTTAGTGGTAACGAACTTCTGCCTAGTGCCAATCCAGCATAGAGCTTAAGCATGGTTTTTAGTCTTGTAAGTGGCTTAGAAGTCTTTTAAAATGACAAAGAAATAAAGAAGAATGTATGTTAGAAACATCCAGAAATACATCCTTCCTGCTAAGGAGTCAGTACAGCATTTTACCATTCAACCAAAATGAAATCTTTGTGTGTTTATCTAAGTATGTATGAAAAGATGTTTTCTAAAAAAGATCTCATCCTAAGTTGTCATGATGTCTATCACACAAATGAGTCTGCTCAGGTGAAATAAGCAACCAGGGACTGCCTCAAGTGATCTCTTAAAATGTAAACTCCACATCTAAGGAAAAGGAATAGTTTTAAACAAAAAGGCTATATCTCTTCAGCAAGACCCATTGAACATTTTGCTTGCAGTCCAAATTCTTAGTGATGTCAATATTTGATGGCTGTGGGTTTTTCCAGCTCTCCAAGCTCCACTTCAGCAGGAAGGTGTAGCACAAGTGTCTGTTGTATAAGACCGGTGAGGATGCCCTCAAAAGAGGGCACAGGGAGATTGCGCCAAACACAATGAATGCAGCGAGGACATTTTTCCAGCTCCAATTTTTTTTTCCTTTCTTGAAAGACAAAGTCACCTCACAGTCACAGCTGCCCATTATTTAGACTAATACAGATTCATAATTTGAAGCAGACAAAAAGTTTCAAGAAGAAACACAACATAAGACTGAAAAATAACAAATAGGAATAAATATCTGTGAGAAAGTGGCTTCACCAAATGCAAGCCCTACTTGATCAACATAGTGGCCTTCTATGATGGAGTGACTACAGCTATAGATAAGGGAAAGGTTACAGATGGCTGTCTGGAATCTAGCAAGGCCTTTGACACAGTCCCCTACAACATACTTTTCTCTACACTGGGGAGATATGGATTTGACACATAGATTATTAAGTGGATGAGGAATTGGCTGGATGGTGACATCCAGAGGGTATTTGGACATTGATCAATGGCTCAGTGTCTGGATGGAGACCAGTGGTGAGTGAAGTCCATACTGGGACACTGTTCAATGTCTTCATCAGTGACACGGGGGGGAATTGAGCGCATCCTCAGCAAGTCTACATGTAACACCAAACGATGGTTGACAAAACTGAAGGATAGGATGCCATCCCTCATGAGGACATGGCAGAGGGACATGGACAAGCTCAAAAACTGGGTCCATAGGCACCTGAGGAGGTTCAAAAGGACCAAGCAGAAGGTACTGTGCCTGAGTCAGGGCAACTCCATATCAGTACAGGTTGGGAGATGCAGGGATAGAGAGCAACCCTATAGAGAAGGACAGTGAAGCACTGGTAGATGAAAGCCTGGACATGACCCAGAAATGTCCACTTGCTGGCCAGAAAGCTAACTGCATCTTGAGCTGCATCAAAAGCAGTGTGGCCAGCAAGTCAAAAGTGATGCTGTGCCTTCACTCGACTCTGGTGAGACCCCACCCAGAATACTGCACCCAGATCTGGGGCCCTCAGCACAAAAAGACAGGGACCTGTTGGAGCAGGTCCAAAGGAGGGCCACCAGGATGCTCAGCAGGTTAGAGCACCTCTACTATGAAGACAGGCTCAGAGAGTTGGGAGCCTGGAGAAGAGACAACCTTATAGAATCTTTCAGTACATAAAGGGAGCCTATAAGAAAGATGGGCACAGACTTTTCAGCAGGGCCTATTGGGAGATGGCAAGGGGTAATTGTTTTAAACTAAAGGACAGTAGATTTAGACTAAATATAAGGATTGTTTTTTTATTTTTACAATGAGAGTGGTGAAATACTGGAACAGACTGCCCAGAGATGTGGAAAATGCTCTATCCCTGGAAATATTCAAGGTCAGATTAGATAGGGCTCTGAGCAACCTGATCTACTTGAAGATGTCCATCCTCACTGCAAGAGGGGTTGAACTAGATGACCTTCAGAGATCCTTTCCAACCCTAAATATTCTATGATCCTATCAAAACTAGTGGATACTTTAGGCTGCTAAATCTAAAGGGAAAGCCATCCAGGCTATTATAAGGTAGGCTGCTGCAACATCAGAACACAAATTTGAGTTCTGGCCTACTAATCATGCAATACCACTCTAATTTTATGCCCTATTCATTCTTGTTTCATGCTGTGACTTTCACACAAGCTAACCCTTCCAATTCAATATTTTTTAAGAATTTCATTAGTAAAACTGCTATATTACAAAATTTCCTCATCTGGTGCAGCTCAAGATACAAATGCTTAATCAATGTGGCAGACTTTAAAACACATAATACCAAGTACAATCTTTTCTATTTACGTGATAAGTGCTCTGCTGTGTCAGGAAGCTGAGTTTTTAAAACTCTTTTGATGTTTTACTTGAAAAGGATATTTCTATAGCTTTTTTTTTTTGGAACAGTATGCCTGTTATAAAGTAGGCAGCGTTCATTTTCAGCTTTTGACAGATGATTTAAAGTTCTATTTCAAAGGACAAAAAGCTGGTATTCTACAGGAACAAGCTGGAATTATAGCAGCTCATGTTACAGTTACACTGTACTAGCTACAAGTCTTATAATTTACCTATGCTTACAAAATAGATAGTGGTAGTAACAAAAATTACAGAGAAAACACTTTATCACATCTTTAACTAAGCTTAGTACAGTCACCAAGAGACAAGGCAAAGGGCCTGTAAGAAAAAGCTAGCTAAAATCTTTCCATAAATATGGGATGACAACCTTAAGGGATTATGAAAACCAAACAAACATGTTTCAGTTTGTTTGGGGTATGTTTTGTTCTTAAGAAATGTGTGTCTGTATGTCATTTAGAAAACAGGACAAAGATTAACAGTCAGTACTGGCAACCTTCTAAACATCAAGCAAAAAAAACACTAAAAACAACACTAAGAGAGAGGATTTTTGTAGTTAGATGATTTTTACTGTTTCATCTCAGTATTTTTTGAAGAAGGCATTTCCCCATATCTTGAAGACTATACATCTTTTCATGCCTTATTATTATATACTTACCAGAAAGCCCAAGGAATGTGGAGCTGTCATCTTTGCTAATTTTAATTTGTTGAAAGATGAGAAAAAAAAAATATGTCTGAATATAAAGCAACTGCAGTGACAGACAGTTGGCTAATATGCCTCTTCCTAGCAAGCCTTTCCTCCAGCCTTTTCCCTCCCTGTGGTTGTGCCATCTGCCCTCAACCTCCCTTCTCCTGCACCTGCTGCTGCAATCCCCAGCAGCAGGCAGGGCTCAGGCAAGTACAGGCAGCAGCTGCAAGTTTTTTTTCAGCCTCCATCAGCAGCTTAATGCAGACGCAGAGACTGTGAATGACCCAACCTGCAGTGACTTTTTCCATTATTAGTGGAAAAATCTTCTTGCTTTGTTTTGAAGGTAATCAAGAGCAATAGCACATTCTAGACAGCAGTGGGAAAACTCAGACTGCGCAGAGAGAGCATCTTCAGACCTTTTGACTGCAAACATAAGACAAAAGGTGGAAGGTGGCAGCATTTTTTGGCCCATTTTTCTTGGCTGCATAGTAAACACAACAGAATCTCAAACTCCCTCACATTTAGATACAGCAAGAGGACCAGAAAAGAGCATTGGCTCACCTCTTCCTGAATTATTTTTAAAGCACCTCCAGAAAAATGATACAGTTAATAAACTCCGTGGCTCTAAAGAAAACTTTTGGAAAAGAGACCTCATCTCCCCTCTAAAACAGCAGCAATGACTCATGACAACACATCTCTGCGTTGGTTTATGGGTGTTTCGGTGTTTGTACAAAGTCAGATACACAGATAATGTTCGTTGCTGTTGCTCTGGATGGCCCTCTCTCCACTTCTCCTGGCAGACAGCATTTAAGGTTACCTCTCTATTCAGAAACAAACAAAACCAAAACCAAACAAGATAAAAGAGAAGGGAAAGTCCAGAAAGAATAAAACATACCTTAGGTGTCTACATAAGACAAAACTACAAATCATTTCACACCCAACAACGTCTCCACAGTTCCTTACAAAAACAGAGTTGGAGGGAGCCAAGCACACAAGATCAGAAAAAAAATCCAGACACTCTACTGAAAGGACATTTAGGTAAACTTAGCTACATGACCGACTGGTGATACATGCACTGATAAAGACCAAATTAGATGTACCCCTGTTCACAGACTTCCACCCTTACTGTCAATAAAACTTCTTTCTAGAAATTGAATCAGCCAGCCACTCAGGACATGGTGAACACCATGAGATTTTATAAAATTGACATTCTTTAATTTCTTTCAAGATTCCAAATAATAAAATGTTTGAAAGATTTGCTTCCTCCGCTTATTCCTTTTCCTATAGCTCAAACATTCAATGGTCTGCAGGAGTTATACTTCACTGGAAGCATTAGTACATTTATATATTGTATAAACAAAGAACAGTCCTCAGACTTAAGAAGTTTAACCTTGATCTTGCACAGAAGGACAAAGCTCAGAATCACTGTGGATTGCTACGTTTTACTGCTAATCCCTTGAAACACTGCTACCTACTTTTAAAGGGATTTCACTTTAAACTGTCTATAAAATGCTGAAAATAAAACTGAACCGCTGACCTTCTGTTCCCCAATGGAAAAATCATATATTCTCTTTTTAACTAGAAAAAGGAAGACATGTTTGTTCAGTTCAAAAACCCATTTATTTCCAAAGTTTTTAAGGGAGGAAAAGAAAAGAAGAATATATTGTCTGTTCCTAGACAACATTCTCTCTATAGTCTTAAGCAATTTATCATTTGCTTTTCCAAAAAAATTGCCCCATCAAACTACCTCATAACAGTAAGAAAATGAGAAAACAATATTAATTGTTATAATAATTTTATACTTTCCAGTCCACAGAGTACTATGTAATTTAAAGGTCCTGTTCAGTCTCTGCTCCCATCAACTTTCCAGTTTACTGTCATTTTGAATGCTGAACAAATTCTTAGATTTTTGGATTTTCTTACCAAGTCACCTGGAGCAGAATTTTTATCCAATATGAAAGGGTGCGTGTAGCAGTGGGGGAAAGATACTTCTCAACTTAAATCTCAAAGCAAATTTCCAAACCTGAATTGGGGTTAATGAACACCTATTTCCCATATCTAGGAGTTTTCTACGCACAAAGCTATTTTCTAGAAGTAGGGTCTTTGAATAGTACAGGTAAAAATATCACTGGATATAAGATACCATTCTTGATTCTGTGCTTATACATGTAACCATAGAGGCAGCTTGAAAGATGCAGCATTAGATTTCCCTGAGAGACAGCTAATACTATTAAATTTATTTCTGTAAAAATCTGTACATCTTCCTGGAAAAGACTGGAACATGAGATAGTTACTCAGAAAGCTATGCTTTTAATTTCCTGACAGGACATGTACCCAGCAAAAGCACAATTTAAAGAAAGAAACACTCAGATCTTTTATGAGATGTGGGTGAATGGTGCAGCTTCACAAGTCTCTCGTCACTCACACTGACTGCTGCACTAACCAAAAATGTAAATGTAAGCCTAGGCAAGAAATGGCAATTCTAGTCTCCCCTTAAAATTATTTATTCTTCCATCTAACAGCACTTCAGAGTCAATACAGGAATCTTCTCGTACTGCTTCCAAAACACAAATGCAGAGGAAACACTATACCTCAAACTTTCTCAAACAAAACAGGTTTCAAAACAGCTTGACCCGTAACTCTTAAAGAATGCTTTAAATTTAAAACCAAGACCACATTTTTGGTCTGGATTGCTGGTAGTGTTCATTTATTTCAATCAAATTATTTCTTACATGTCTTCCTCCAGTTTAAATGAGGACCTCTTCCAAAAAATTGTACTTGTGAGTGCTCTGCTACGCAATTACAGCAGCTAGCTATTGCTAATTCCTCAGCTGACGGAGAGGGACACAAAACCAAGAGAGAAACACCTTTCACAGAAGACGGAAGAGGATGAAAGGCGATTTTCTAAAACCCTTCTTCTAAACCCCAGGAGTGCTCCAGAGAACACATGCTTCTCTAAGTACGTTAGGAAGATGCTCCTAATTCTGAGCTCTTATGTTGCAGTTCAGGTGCCAGCTGCTCTAAGACGGCTTACACAGACAATCTCAAAAGTTGTTCCACTGCTATTATCCCAACACAATTTTCCACTGCACCAGATCTGCTGCTCAAAAGGATAAGCTTCTGAAAGTAAATTTTCACTGTAGGAATATCTGACTTTTTCCATAGAAATAGCTATCCAAACCCAAAAATAAGCAATTAGAAAAGTCTACATTTTCAAGAGTAAAATATACATTCAAGAGAGGCCAACATTGCCACGTGATGCTGGACTCTCATCCTCCTTTATTCCTACTTTCACCTTCAGTGCTTGAACAAAATGGAGTACTTCCAAACGCCTTTAAATCTCCTCCTATTATTTTTACTTTCTGTCAGATTTCTCCAAAGCTTGATTTTCCTGAATAAAACCTTCCTGCAATAACTTGGTTCAAAATTAAATATTCAGTTTTGGCTGCTACATCACACTCTCTTTCATCCAGAAATGTTATGTACTCTTGCACTGGTGAAACATTCTATCCTCACATGCACACAGACACATTTTCTTCCTTACTCCCACCAGATAACAATAAAATGCATCAACAAAAATGAAAGGGAAATAATAGCAGCTAAATAATTTTCAGATAGAGATTGTGAGGATTAACATCTGTATAAGAACAAAAATTAAATAAAGGGAAAAACAGGTTCAAAACCACAGGTCTGAAATGGGGAATTTTAACCACAGATTTCTAGTTCCTTCTAGATTAATACAAATTTTAAAATTTATATTGCTACTGATTTTCAATAAAAATTACTATGCCACTGCTCTCAAACACCAGTTTAGCTGAAAGCCATACAAAATACTAAGGTACTACAAGACTCTGTCAAGTACTAAGCATTACTTTTCGTCAATATACAAGAGGGAAACACCACAACTCTGTTAAAAGTAATGTTACAGCAGAAGTAGACAATTTCTTCATTATCTAACTCAGACCTTATTCAAGCAAGAAAACAATGTTATCAAATCTGGATCAAGCCTCAATGAAAGGCTTTCTGAAGAAAACTGACACAAATATTGGGAGCTGTAGAGCAGTGTACTAAAGGAGCAGCAAGTTACAATCCCATAACTAAACAGAAACAGGAGCCAGCAAGTAAAATTTCACAAATCACCTGAAGGTAACAGAGAATAAAATAGAATATAAAGAAAATAGAGAAAAAAGATAATAGGGACAAGTAGGAAGATATACTCATTCTCTCCTTATCTGGGCCCCAGGGAGAATTTGTAGAAGAGGCATCCCTTTTCCTTTCCTCTATCACAAAATCCCTGACTGTTTCAAATTACTAATACCAAACATTTTTATTTGTTCTTTAGCTTCTTGCAAATTAAACTCTGAGGGGCGGATCTTGGTCTGAATTATTTGATGCCTCATTCCTCTAGTGTGTAATAAATATATTAGGTTCAAAAAACTCCATTCTGAAACCAAGCTATAGTCTGTAAAGCTAAGCAGCTCTATGTAATTTCATCAAATGTTGTCCCCAGTTTTGTTTCTTTTGTTTTCAAGGATTTTGCAGGATTAGTTAGGATACTGACTCAGGATGTGGAAATGCCAAAATGCCCAGCCACCACCTACAGGCCAGAATCTTTAGCTGACCAGTGACCTACTTTGTGCTGTCATTTTTCTCCCCTTCTCCTAAATCACAGGCAGGAAGCAGGTCACAACAATCAGCAGGCTTCTGATCCCTCTGCCACCACTTTCTTTCCTGAAGAGTACAAAGCAGCAGCTGCTCTTCACACAAGGGACATAAGCCCAGCACACAAATGGGATGCCCCCATTTTGGCCACATAACGATGTGTGAGCAGTCACATGGAAAAAGACTTCCAGCTCACAGCTCAAGACGTCCTGAAGTTTCAGTAATTTACTGCAGTCAGAAAGTATGTTACAGCAGCCATGCATCCAAGGAGTGCTTGAAGTGCAAGTTAGCAGCTGAGAATGCTAGCATCCATTATCCCTTTGACAGCAAACTCAAACTTTGTGGTGCGCAATTGTCAAAGCCTTGCTTATGAGGTAGTTTCAAAACCAATAGTTCTATAAAACATACATACACACACAAGTTTTGTAGTTGTAGTCCAAACATTCAAGTTAACTCAGGGATGTCAATACCCTTTCACTTTGAGATAAATGTTTCATGTTACCATGCATCCAGATCATCATAAACCAGCCCCCTCTCCAGCTTAAATGGAACAAGACCTTTTCAGATCCCACCAAATCCAGGCCTGGCAGAAAATACCATTCAATAATCTTCAGGGAGAACAGGCAAACTAATACTCTGACTGTTTAATCTTAAAAAACAAATTCAGAGATCAAATAAAGAAAAGTCTAACCCTCATTCAACAGCATTTTTGGGGCTGGTATGTGATAACCTGAGAACTAAT
The DNA here is from genome assembly GCA_013396955.1 of Regulus satrapa. Taxonomy (NCBI): domain Eukaryota; kingdom Metazoa; phylum Chordata; class Aves; order Passeriformes; family Regulidae; genus Regulus; species Regulus satrapa. The sequence continues at coordinate 135,424 of VWZN01001868.1, forward strand.
GGTATGAGACAACTGAGCTTATCAGGGAATGTGCTAAGAGCTGTGGATTCTGGTGCAAGATAGAGAATTCAAAACCAGCCTCTTGGGAAAATTTGGATCCCCCAACTACCTGCTGCTTCAGGGAAATAATCTCTTTGACATCACCTGCTGTAGCTGCTGGCATGAGGCAGATTTCTAGCTCACATATAGGAATATGTCTGTTAAGATAACTGTATTGCACATTAAAATCAGGCTATGGATAAATTTTAAATATTAGTGGGAAGAGGTAGAACAAGCAGTCACAAGGAAAAGGTGTGCTACAAAAATTCAAGGACCAAAACCAATGAGGAAAAGAAAACAATCTGAATGGCAACAACAGTACCTAGAAGAATTATGCATAGAGCAGCTGAATCAAAAACCAGAAGAACCATTTAAAAGAAAGGGAGATAAAAGAGAAGGTGGAGCAGGTAGAAAATAGGCTAGCCCAATGTTCTATTGTGGGGAACAAGTAAGAGCAGCTGACACAAACAACAGCCTCCAAAAGAAGGAGGGATGAGAACTGCAAGCAATCCCTGAAACAAAAGGGTGTGAAGAGACAATACAAAGGAAAGCAGCGCTTAAATCCACAAGACTGCAAGGAACCTGTGATGTCTTAAAATAAGGTTCTCAAACTTAAAATCAGGCAAAGAAAAATAAACTGTAAAAGGCTTGCATCTCTATGCATGGTATTCTATGCTTTGTGTTGCTACTGGCTTAAAAAATAAACAACTGGACAAGCTCATTTTCTCATTATTAGTGCAATTAGTACAATTGGAGCTTTGTTACTACAGTGCAAACAGAACTGAAATCCAAGATTAATTCAGCAAGTTATTAGAAATGGAATTCCACAAGAAATATTGCACACCAACTTTTAAATATTTTTCTCTTCTGTGAAATTCACGAATTTCACTGTCTAGATAACACACCAAACCATTTGGCTCAGAAAAACTGACATGGTGGATGACAAGACAAAGTCCACACTGGCTATCATACACCAAAAATACTCCCGTCACATAAAAATGTGGTCATTGTTGTATTTTTACTGAAATTAATTTTCCTGCATCGATGAAGGCTGTACAGTGTTCTCTGATGAGGAATCCATATGGACCACAGTCAAAGCATACTGCAAATGACATTTGTGGACTGTAACAGGTACTGCTGATACCTACAAACACGAGTTGCACCTGAAACTATGAAAACTGGGAAAAACTAAATAATTGATTCTTAACTTTATAAGTAAATTAAAACATGTCTATAGTTCAAGCAAAGAACTACAATTACTACAAAGAGAAACAGTAAAAATGCAGTAAAGTCTATAAAAGGAAATACTGAAATAATGTAATTCAGGGAAGATCAATTTATTCCAGGTGTGTACCCATCCCACAACTCCTCAATTATAGGTTAGAAAGTATTATGCCACTAGCATAACATAACAGGCAGTATTCTATAAATTCATTTATTATACCAACTGTCTGTAAATATATTTAAGTAAAACAGAAGTTGCATTCAAAGTCTTACAATCACTTTAGGCACCTGAGATAATTGGCATAATTACAGAAATATTTTTTAAGGGAAAGGAATCCAGACATCCACTCAGCACATACCTTTCATTCTCTTCATAACTGTCAGAATGAAAGTTTCCCACAACTAACTCATACAAAACACTGAGAATAGGTATCATTTTCCTTGCGTTAAGAAATATCCAAAATCAACTACTACAAATATGCTGAATCACAGAAAAAATACCAAGAAACATTCTTGGTAACATTCTAAGATACAGCATCACAAACAGTTCCATCAAGTTGAAATGTCTGTGATGCTTTTTGCTCTTGAACAGAGGAGGAGGATCAGTCTGTCAGAAGCTATGTGCAGATCCCCAGTCTCAAAATATGAGAAGCTCATCTCTATCATGGTTACTCTGAGAATCTTTACAGACAAGGATTTCTCTTCTGTGCTGTAGTACTGTAGCCTTTTACAAATCTGCTGAGTACGAAGACATCAATACCTTGGCTTGTACTGGTTTGCTTCTGATCTCATCAAATAATTGCCCTCCCATGTACAGAGGTAACCCTAAAGAACCAATCATTCCACACAAGTGTATCAAGTCTCAAAAAAATCACAGAAAAGTTCACAGAAGAATTTAATGTAAAATATAAAATGCTCAATGCACATATCAATATTGCAACCACTTTTCAAAATATTTTATTGTGAAAATACAATATGAGATCTTGTTTTTCATTCAATTACTGCAAGTGAATGAGGGACAAGTTCAAAAGTACAGAATACCACTACATAAGAAATTATGTTAAAGAAGAGGGAGAAGAAAACAAACAACTGAAAAAAGCCAGCTTGCCCAGCTATATAAAAGAAGACACGGCAGATCTGGATAACCACAAAATCCTGTAAGGACACATGACTGTTCAGTGAAGTTTCAGGACTTTGAGCGCAATTTCTGAAAATTTACTTTGTTGCCAATTTCATTTCCTTTGCAAAGGGCAAAAGGTTTACTATGTTCTGGTTCAACAAAGCATTACAAATGTAGGCTTTACTGAACCCACACCTACGCGTTCATTTCCTTTTGGGAACGGCATTAAAATGCTCTAAGTTTTGCAGATTCACATATTTACCAAGCTGAACACAGACCATCAGAAACAAGCATACAAAGGATGGAAAAAAGAGTAAAATATTAATATAGTTAGATATCATTTTGTTACTGAAATTAAGTGCGGTCTAACTGTACACAGCAAATATGCTGATACTTATCCTTCAATAAAAAAGGGAGGGAAAAAGATACAAAAAGAGAGACAGTCCTTATACCCCATTGCCCCCACCAACTGACATGTCCAGGTAGTTCTCCCTCATCTCCTTTCAGTGAGCTGCTATCTATTTACTGCCTCTTGGCAAAATACATAAAACCTTCACCTGATGTAAAGAACTCCACTTTGGGCATGTTCGGTTACCCTCCACATTTACTGAATTAAAGAGAAAAAAATAAATTACTCAATATGCCATTTATCACAGCAACTAGCTCAAGAAATAAAGATGATTAAGATTTCAGACACCTGTTTCCTTTAAGTGAGCAGTGGATTATTTAAAAAATTATTTTCACTGAACATGTAGCTTAAAACTATTATAAAAAATGAGAAGAAAGATTTCAAAGATAAAACCCTAATGTGTTTTATATTACACATTTGAAATAAATACATAATTTAGCCCATAGTCAGTAAAATACTAGCTTAATTTTGAGAAGAAATTATTGCAGAAAAATAATTTTACAATGACTATGTCAACAGCTTGATGAATTACTTGCTTTAGCACTGATTATTTATTTTATCCTTACATTAACAGCTCTTTCAAGAATATTTAAATTTTGCTACCTATACATCAGAGAAAAAGTATTAAAGAAAACTTACTGCAATTTCCACTCTAGAAAACTAGTACAAAAGATTTCTCACTATTCGTCTTTAAACACCTTGTGTTCAAGGTTACACTGATAGGTTAGAAAGGCTAGGGGTACAAACTTTTTTCAGTACATTTAAAGACACACATCAGATAATTTGAAAATATAGTGCAAAAGCCCACTATCTCAGTATTACTTCAGAATTTCCTTTTCAGTTTAATGGAAAAATCAATCATTCGCAAAAACATATGATGACATAGTTAAGACTGGACTGCATTTTTAATTCTAACTGACTCACCTTCACTTTAGTGAATAAATAAATCTAATTTCAACATCTCATAACACTTAATTGAACAAGTATTTAACAGAACTCACAGAAAATATCAAGGCACACAACTTAATATACATTGCTTTCCATTTGAAGGTTCAAAAATGTCAATAATTGGACTTCATAACTCCCCCCTGAAGAAGGTAACATTACTTTTCTTTTATAAACAGAGGATTTGAGTAAGTAGTAACAAATCTACATAGTAAAGTACTGGACAAAGCCAAGATTCCATGCTGCAGGTACTACAAGGATGAATGTTTATTCTGTGTTCAGCCATTTTGCGTTTATTTTTTGGTACAGTTGTAATGAGGTGTCATATAGTAAAGGTTTCTGTTAAGAAATTCCTTCTAAGCCACAGAGATCAAATACAGCTACTAGAAACTGTCAACAGGGTACACAAATAAAAAGGAAAGTTAGGCAAACTCTACCACAAAAAGACTTTTACAGGAACATTAGCTTCATTAGATTATTTCAGGTCTTCAGAGTCAGCCTAGGAAGATGTTCTCTATACACTGAATGGAATTCTCTTCTGCTCTCACAGAAAACACAAAAACCTCCTTTCCACCCAATACTTTAAATACTCAACCCTTTCAAAGCTATTACTTAGTTTTTAGAATTCAACCAAAGAATAATACAAAGCCTGTCCCACCATGATTTATGGACGACTGCTTCTCCTCCATACCTCCCACATCATCATGTGCTTTCAGGCAGCACCTTCAGGGGAAGACATCTCAAGTCAAAGCAGTGGATAGCAGGAGACAGGAGCCATAAAACAGTGGAAGCAATACCTAGTCCTTAATTAATAGTCTGAACCTATCATTTTTTCCTGTTTTTTTTTCTTTTCTGAAAGTAAGAGCTAGAACTGATTTACCCCAGATCACTGACAGAAAAAGACTATGCTATTTAAACATTCATCCAGCAGTTAAAAAAAATTCAAAAACGGACAACTACACTGCTATAACACAAAAGCCAAACCCAAGCAATACCTCCAGTTCACTTGTTATCTTAAATGACAAAAATAGCCACTGAACTTGAACCACTCACCTTTGACACACTGTTAAAAGGATCCAGGCAGTGAAAGGCAGGACTCTCCAACAAAGTTATATGCACCACCACCTGAAACAACAAACATATATTTTAGTTCTAGCACTAAACTTAGAACACTTCCAAACAGGTAATTTAGCTTTCAGGCTGTCAAAAACTCCTATGAGAAACTGAAGATCAGGCAGAATGGCTTGAATTTGATCCACCTGTTTAGCATAAAGAGACCCCATATTCAACTTCTCTCTATGAATACAACGTGATTTTAACACCGAACAACCCAAACCATGTACAAGTTAAGCCTTCATAATACAGAGAAAAATCAATCAAGAAATTGAATTAAAAATTCAGCCTAGTTTTAGAAAAATTGTATTTTATAAAGCACCATTATTTACTGTTCTCTTCACACTCGTATTAGTCAGTTAAACTTGACTGTACTTTCTAAGCAAAAGAAAGTGCCTCTACATCTGGAAAAGAGGTACAACAACAAAATTATAGCCAGGAGTTTTGTGGGGCAGTGAAGTATTTCCATCCAGAAGGCACTCACACACATACAGATGGGCAATTCAGCTGGATTACTACCACATGTGGCTTGGAGCCTTATGGCACAAGAGATGGTGACCCAGTGAGAGAGCTCTTGACAGTGGTGGTGAAGCTTGTCAAAGGGTCAGAGAACCACATGCAGGGAAATTCTGGCTGGATGTAAAGAAGGCACAAGGGTGGCTAAGCACAGCCACATACCCTCTGTGAAGTGATGGGCCTTCTTCCTGGGAGAGTCTCAAATTCTACTGAATGTAGCCCCAGGTGCAGCCTCAGCCCTGAGAGAATCTGGATGGCTTGTCCAGAGGTCCCTCCTGGCCTCTCTTGTCCTGCTAAGTATTTCTAGCCACAAAAGTAACTGTTCAGAAGAGAGGTCAGAGTATTTAAACACTGTTTCTGGTTTTTAATGACCCTTCTAACTTCACAGGATGTCTGACAAATTCAGGCAGTGTAAACCCATTAAGATCCAACTGAAAAAGAAGAAAATAAATTCTCAGCAACTTCTTGTGCTGCAGCCTCTACCTCTTAAGGACGATGTGTTAAAACTCCTACACAACCCCATGCACCCACAACACTCAGGCACAAATGTTTCTGTTTGAAGTCTTTTCTGAGCAGATTCCAAGCAGTTGTGATTCTACAAAAGCATCCTAGGAAGAAATTAAGTCCAAAGGATCCAATGATCCCAAGCATGATAATGAAGTGAGGGGAGAATAAAAAGTATTGACAAAGGTATTATGAATACCTTACACAAATGCTTCAAAGTGAAATTTACTATCCCATTCATTAACAGGTGGAGTAAAAGAACTACTGAAGTCACAGTCTGTCAAACATTTAAACCTAAACATTAGGGGGTAGGTTATGTTGGGGTAAATCAAATTGTTAGGGGGTAAAGAACATGAGACTCCCTGATCCTCAGAGCCTGGAAGCTCACCCTTTGCCCCCCAGCAGCTGCAAGGGGAGACAAACTGTTCCCAGCCCTCCTGAAAAATACACAAGATTAAATAAATAAACGAATAATGGAGGATGGAAACTTATGAGGAAATGTTTTTCCAACAGAAGAGCCCCCTGATTCAGCTCACCACCTGAATGAAGATTTGCCTGTGACAGCAGAAAGCAGAGGGGACTGGAGGGCAACCAATCCCTTCTCCTCTGCCAGGTGGTGGCTGGAATAGCTGCTGCCCCACCTGGGTTTTCAGTGCTCTGCAAACTCAGACCACAGACAACAACACTTTGCTACATCAATTTTTCTAACTAATTATAGACCTTAACTGTGTTCCCACTGAAAACTGATCTACTGAAATTGTAGGACAGATATCAAGTAAATGGGAGGGATACTTTAATAAGTGAAGAAACATTAAAACCCTGAGGCAGAGCAGATCTATTTTCCTGCTGGCTGAATGCTTTGTAGCACTTGTTTTTCTCCTGTCAATAATACAAGGACATTTTTAATATTAAAATGTAAAAATGATTATTTTTTTTTCTCTTTACAAGATCTTCTAAATAGTACTATCTTTCCTTGTCCTACCTCACAAATCATCTACTGCTCATTACCATCTATCACTGAAGTGCTGTACCACACCTCTGATTTTTTTAGGATATTTTTGGTTTGTTCCTTAAAGAAAAACACATTACCTCCCTCAATTATTGCTTCCACCTTCACAAATGCACACTTGCAAATAGAACATGTATTTAAAAGTGAGCTGAAAAACATCACTATTCATCATCAATACCTGAGAAACTAGCCAAGTTTTTATTAGTCAAATAGAAAAGAAGTACAGTTGGGAAAAGAAAGAGCCCAAATCTCATCTAAACGGCTAAGAAAAGAATGAGTCATGTGTTTATCTCAACATAACAATGCTAACTTCCTTCTGTAGAGCAAGAATGATTTTATTTTGGCAGCTCAGTTAACACACATTGAAAGGAGTTTGGAATGTTAATGGTAATAGTGCAAATAGTCAAAGGAAGAAGATGCACAAAAAAACCATCACTCCTAACAACACTTAGATTAAAATAAAACTGATCTAACAGACACACAAGCACAAGATGTAGACTGGTCTCTGTCCTCCTTGGGTTCAAAATCCTGTTGCATCGTGACCCATTTTCTATTTTTCTCAAGATAAAAATCTTCACTAGGCTTTGGAAGAGCCAGAGGAAGTTTTCTGCTACGAGTCACACTAACAGTCACTTCCCCAGAGGAGTAGCCAATTTCCATCACACACCCCCACAGTCCAAAGCTTTGCCCAAAACACTGTGATTTGCCAAGTGACACAAACTTAGGATTGAAACCCAGACCTCAAATATTTCACTCATATTTAAAATATTCCTTTAAAATATGTTCCTTGAAACAATCTTCAGTTACACAAGTTCAGGACCTTTTTTCTCAAGGGTCAAAAAATTGTAACAGTGGTTAGGATTTGGGACTACCTGCCCTTGGGCAGAGTTTGCACCACATAGGGAGTTTTCTGGTCCTCCTACTATGTCCTACCAGAACCAGAAAGGAATATTTAATAGCATAGACATTCTGGGGAATGAATTATTACATTTTGAGAGTACCAAATTATTTCCAACCACCTTCAAAAGCTTTGCAGCACATAGGTCTTAGTGTTCACCCAAAAGACCAACTGGTATAGCATTAGAAAACTCAGGAAATCAAGTCAACAACTTTTTTTGGAAGTGAGCAAAGCAAATGGAGGCACAGAGGTGGGCAGTCTTCTCCCATGGTACCCCCAGCCTTTTGCTATACTTCACTCAACGCATCTACTACTGGTACTAATAATGTCAGCCCTGTTGCACATAAAATGCAAAATGCCACAGCTCCTTACCACTCACCAGACCCTACACTTCCCTTGAGGCCCAGAGCAGAGGAACAAGACTATGACAAGGAGTAGGAATGGCAGACTATAGGAACTGGATAAACATTACAAACACACAAAGCAAAAAGAAATTTATGCAGTTTTCAATAGTTTTTTAGTCACTCATTTGCTTTCTAAACAAGGTCTTCCAAACACAGAGACTATAAAAGTTCCACAGTAAAAAGCCCCTGTCAATAGTCAGAAATAAAAGTTTGAACATGATGCTTGCAAACAAGCACCAGAAGGTAAATATCAGTAATATGTAATAAGAATCTTATTATAAAGGTTACTACCTCACAGAATAAATTAGTGGTTTTGTAATGATTACATTACAAGTAACATCCACAGTTACTAACCACCTCTTCTTTCACTAATAGCTCTAATGTGCCCCATTTTCTTTATCTCCATGGCTAAAATCCAGATACAGCCTTACAGCAGCGATTTTGATGACAATTCTCTCAGGCTCCCTTCCCAATACCCAACCACCTCCTATTTAAATTCTGACATGAAATAGCTAAAATAATCTCTTTGATACTTAATATGCTAATACACAAGAATGATCTGACCATAAAACTGTACTGCACAGAGTGGGAATTTTAACTCCAATTGACGTATTACTGGTGACCTTCTGGAGAACAAATGAAAAGCATCACATTAATACAAATTCTCCTGTGGAGAAGATCAAGTTGGCAATCTGCCAGTTCATTACACCATCTAGCTTCACTCCAACATTAAATATTGCCTTCCTTTGTAATTGACTGAAATACACTGGAGCAATTGCAGGTAACCACTTTGGGCTATTAAAGTATTCCATTAAGGCTTCTCCATTAGGCAGATATTTCAAAAGAAGTTACATTAAAATAGGCTATGTTCAAAATATTTTAACTATGCAGACAATTGGGCAAGCACAATCCAGTTCCATGGAGCAGCAGACAGATCAGCCTAGGCCCTCAAAAGCCCAATGCCTGAATTTGCTTAAATGGGAAAATAAACCTGGGAAGTTTTTTAATACTCTAGTATATGCTTCATATTTTAAACCTAGTCATATATATAATCTCAAAACTCTCTTCATATTATCTTCTTCTACAGCTAAGAAAGTGGTTATCTTAAAATAGCAATACACTTTCAAAGTTAGTATGAAACACAGGGAGAAAAGGAGAAGTGGATTTACATCATATTTAAGTAGAGTTTCAAAAAGGCAGCAAATTACAACACTGCATTACAACATGTATAACATTTTAAAAACAAACAAAATACTTCAAATCCTTTCATACTATGCAGTCTATACAACTAAGCTTTTCTTCTCTTAAGACTGTGGCTCCTTAACAGCAAGGAAACAAGTGAAATAAGGCAGAAGAATAGGTTCACTGCACTGCATGCAGAAGACTGTGAGATACTTAAAACACTGGGAGAGATTTGAATTTAACAATGGGACTAGCCCTTGAAGCAAAGGGAAATTTCTGTGTTTAAATGGGCTTTTTAAAGCAGTCCAGGTGTGGAGCCTTCACCAGAGGCTGTACAGGTTACCCTAATAACTCTACTGAACAGCACACAGGCAGAAGGTTGTGCAACTTCTCTGTGCTCCTGCAAGAGCTGTCGCGCACCTCTGGCCATGCTGTCTGTGTCAAAAAGGGAGCAGTTAGACATGTCTCACTGGTCCTTCAAACAACTCTTATTTTTAAGTAAATATATATTTGGGGGAGGGGAGTAGGAAGAGAAATGCAGCTAGAGAAAACATGCATGGCTCACACTTTCATCACACAGAATTAAAGAACCTATGTTGACTTGTATTCTCATTTAACTCCTGCAGTCAAATGCATATTCTCTGTACTGGAGTACACATGATATGTTTCCAAAAAACAAGAATATTTTTTACATATATTTGCACAACCACCTGATCTACTCATGACACACAAGCAGTTGGTTGTTTAAATACTATCAGTATTTAAAATAAATATAGTATTTCAAAACCTAACTGCCATTGCAAGCTTCCTATTTATTGTATGTATATCCTCCAACCATTTGCATAACTAGCATCTTTTTAAACTGGAAAGAAATGAGGAGGGTTACATCTGTTAGTGGATCCATCTGCTGAGATTTCTACAATATATATTGTACAAATTTACATCATTTTAAGGGAAATCCCATGCTTTTTACATTCTCTAGTTCTCCCCCAGAAGTCCAAGCTATTAAAAAACTCAAATGCTAATAATAAATTACTACCTAAACTCATTGTAAGATGCAGTTTTTAAAATTCCTGAATTAAATAGGATTTTCTATCTCAATACTTGCTGATATAGATCTAATTAATATTTGATTATACTGAGCTGCAAACTTCCGTGGCAGCTCCTGCACAAGAAAAAAAAAAAAAACAAAAACAAAACAACAAACATAAAGCATAGTGGAAAGATCATGAATGGGTGGTCAGAAAGCTTCACGGACAGGAAGGCTATGAACTCTTTGAGAAGTCATGCAATATTGCAGTCTCAAAACCAAAATCAAATAACCCCCCATGACCAAAATCCCACGTATCTGTTGTTCAGACAAAAAAAATCAAGCACCAAAATAAGTGCAAACTGTGACCAGTCACTCTGCAAGCTCACAACAAAGGTGCTGTGCCATCACCATAGCTCAAGGGGTTTTTAGCATTCCTCTTCCAGACCTACCAGTGAAAAGTGAAGTATTCAAACTCCATTTGATATCAATCCCCTATTTTTCTTCTTTATCTGCAGTAGGAAAACAGAGCTCACAACCTTTCTTATTTTCTTTCTTTAAGGGTTTACAAGCTGGCTCTCTAAGGATATGGATAAATATCCCTAAAGCCACATAGGAGAAGCAACAAAGGTCGTGATTCATGCTTAGGACAGCTCTAACCACTCCAAGAACCCTTACAAATGTATGCAGAAAGACTTGCATTGCAAATTATAAATGCCAATAGATAAGCAGAAACTGAACTATATGTACCAAGGCTGTTCTTAAACTTTGTCTCACAGTGTCTCTAGGGAAAGGATTAGACTTCAGCCCTAGGTAATATTTCACTAAGTGAGCTTCTCGAGCCATGGTTTCAGCATAAGAATTATTTTGGTTTCCTTAATAGGATGCTTTATTATTCAAATTACAGATACTGTTTTTAGAAACATCTTAGCATCTATAGTTAATAAGAATTTCATAAACTGGTGCTTTGTACATACAGTTTAATAATTGGTTCCATTTGAGCTTCAGCATTTTTCTTCTCAATAATTTAATGCTTTGTTTGTAAAAATGGTACAACAACAGTCTTTTCCATTAAATACAATATCAGCTCAGAATCTTTGAAGATGACCTTGGTGGTTAGCAACTTACCAGCCCAAACAGCTTCACAAATCTGTTTTCCTATTGCATCCTAAGGTAAAACATTTTAAAGGCAAAGACATATACACAACCCACTGAATTATATCAGTTCTTCTAAACCCTTCTACTAAGTCAAAGCTTTTAACTCAATACTTGTGCATTTCAGGACTGTGAAAGATGACTACAAAGAGCATGTTAATATACTCTTTATAGTAATCTAGTAATCTGCACATAAGATTATTGAACATTAACACCTCCACTGGAAGAAGATTCACAGATACCTTTTGGAGAACTGGAAACCATATATTCCAATGAATTAGCTACCACAGAAGAACATAACATTAACTCGGTACCAGAGAAACACTAGGCAGAGACAACTTGTTACCACTCACAGCTAAGATGACTAACATTTAAAATAAGCAAAAAACCTCACAGTTACCGTTTGTGATTATTTGCTTTGGGGTGAGATGCAACAGAAAATGGACTGTACCAGGGCCTACAGAAAGTCAAGTAAGGCAGACTTAGCCTTCTGGCAATTCAAAGTTAAAGGCTGACTGAAATCCTTATTAGAGCTTCTATTCTGGTATATTATTCATTCTTTCTTAGTCTGAAGAATAATTTTCCCATGTGTACATTCACAACAGCACTGTCTGAACTTCAAACAATATTGCCACCACTGTGTTGGTGTTAAAATATATGGCAATAGTGATTTTAAGAGGGACAGTCAAGGTCAGAGTTTGTCTTTGAAGCCATCAGGCAGATACCGACAACTACAGGAAATGCGCAGAGCAGATTGTGACTGATGTCTTCAAGGAAACCACTGTCAGAAACTTTTTGTTTACTCGAACTGCAAGGTAGAAAGTGGATAAGTTATACTGACAGAACAAGACCTGGTTTGGGCACTCCCCAGCAAATGCTGCCATCCCCAACAGCTGCATCCATCCTTGTCCATACCTGAGCCTGACTGCTGAGGGTGTCTGGGTTTTACCCTTCCTCCAGATGCTCGGTCACCAGGAGTAAGGATGCTGTAGGCATTACTGTCCAAGTAGAGTATCTGACACTGAAGATTTTGCAAGCTCTGCCCTATTCTGTTACAGCAAACTGCATCTGAAGTACTGTCCGCATGAACGAGCCACTTGACTTGGACAGGACAGCAGAAAAAAGTCCAGGCATCCTGGCCCTCAGATGAAGAAATCTATAATGACTTCAGTTGAGGGAGCAAGTTGAAGAAACCTCTAAACCACCACCATCACAAAGAGCAGAGATGTACAGTTTACTGAAACTCAGTGTTTCATTTACAATGCCAAAAAGCACAGGGCGGAAGAACTCACATAAACAGACACTAAACTAGAATGCAATAGTAAAATTGAGGTGGGGGACTCAACACAAAATCCCTTACTGACACCAGAATAGTCTTAAATAATATTTGGTGTTAGTACTCAGTAATGCTCTGATGAAAATTATCTTCTTTGGGAGAAGTAAGATATTTCCGTCACGGTCTATTTCTATATCAAAGCCTGTGAAAAACTGGTAATTCAAATTTAAAGTTCTGAGTCTCCTCTTATGATGTAACTGATGAAAAGTAACAAGGTTCTAGTTGCAATAATAATATGGCTCAAGTACAAAACTACCAAACTAGAGGTTCACATCTAATAGTCAGAGGGAACTGGAAGACAAACACATGGAACTTTGAAGTGGTTTTGCCACTTACATGACTTCATAGGTGGCAGTGTGACCATCCTCTTTGAACATGGCAGAACAGCAGTCCCCAAATCTCTACCTTCACTGTGCAGGACAAAGATCCTTAGATCCATCTTTCCTTTTGGAAACAATGGCCAAGTTGCTAGGATCTCCATTTCCCAAGAACACAGTCCCCCAAAACACCTGTTTTTCCTTTCAAGTTAACAATCAAAAAAGCAGATGAAGCAGTTTTTGCCTGAACCACACAGAAACTTTGCCCTGGGTTGGCAAAAAGAGAAATGTTAACGCAGCTTTGGTTCCATCACAGCACACAGCAGCTCTCGCCGCAGGCTGTGCTGTTACTGGTGTTTGGAAGATAACTAAGTACTCTAGAATTTCATCATACCCAAATAAAATTTGGCAACAGCCTACCTTCTGAGGTTTTTAGCACTGATTTTCACCCTTTCATGTCTTGTACACATTTGATGGTGTCTTACTCTACTCACTTTAATCACAGCGATTCAGAGGCAGACTACAAATGAAAATGCAATAGAAACATTGCAGGCCCTGTAACAATAGTCAAAACAAAGATTTCCTATGGCAGCTGTCAAATTAATGACATCTCCAAAGCTATCTAAATACAGTATCTGGGCAGAAATCCAATTATGTCAATTCTGTCTGAATACCCCAAAAGAGAGTCCTACTGGGGTTGGAAGTGGAAATAATTTTAAGCCTAGATTAGCTACATAAGCAGCTCCATTCTTGAAACCAGAACAAGGGAACAAAAACCCGAAGGCATGACATTTATCTGGATTCAAGGGAAAGGGGAAAGGAACTGTTAGACATCTGGCAAAAGGTCAAAACCAATTACCTTGTCCAAATTTGCCCCCCAAGATAATAGCTTACAGGTCCACTTCTTTGAAAAAAGACATATTGACTCAAGTAATTATGATTTCTGCTCACCTCTTCATCCTCAACTACCATTTTGTTTTTTCCAAAACCTCTTCTTCCCAACAAAACATTAACAGCAGCAATATAACATGCCAACTTCCCAGAAGCACAAATAAATTTACCTGAAGTCTACATCAAAGAAAATAAGTCTCCCTCATTTTGACAAATGGTATTCATTGGCAAATGGTATTTTTATTTAAGAGTAGGATTTCTTGCTACTTTCCTTAAACCATTTTAACTGCTGATTTCCCTTTTTCTTTGGAAGTCTGTGTGTTACTGCTTAATTATATGGCAAATACAGTTTACAAACCTTGCAACAGGATTCTATTTCTTTGGATTTTTTTAAACAGATAGGGATCAAAGAGAAAGAGAAACATTCTTTTAATTCAAGAAAGAAACAATATAAAGATTTTTTTCTTTCTTTGCAGGTATATTAAAATATAAGTTTATCTGTTTTGAAATGAAGCTATTCAAGAAACTGCTACAACACTAAATTAAAAGATCACATGTGCCAAATAACTGGAGCAATATATGTCAATTAGTAAACACATTCTACATAAAAAGCCTGGTATATATTAGGAATAGATGAATAAACCTTTAAATATAAGTAAATTATGATCTAAAATAGCAGACTGGTTTAGACAAAGTTTCTAATCTTCACCTGTCCAGAACATTTTCAGTGGTAAGGATATAACTCACTTTACATATATTGCAAGTGCTTCTGGTATCAAGACAGCATAAAATTCAGGAGGAAGTAAAGCATTCATTTTTAATGTGGCTATATTTAGGACTGCATATTCCAAGCCTGTGCTTCTTATACGAAGACTCACACAATTAGAAGTAGATATTTTTTGGTTTCTGTTTGTTGGTTTTTTCTCCTGAATGCAGTCATTAGCAATACTCAGAAAAGTCTGAAAACAAGAAATTTCCTTGGTCAAAATCTGGTACATTCTAGAATATAGAGCGAATTCAAAAAGAAATTCAAATTAACAACTAATACACAAATGCAGAATTGCATTCCCTGCAAGAAATCAAGATAGCCTTAATTTAAAAGCAGTGTCAGTGAAAAGCAGCTACTATTTTCTTAGGGCACTTACAGTCTCAAAATCCTTTTTCAGAGGTGTTCACAGACATCTCTTTGCAAGGCAGAAATTTTTTATATTACCAGCCTGAACCAAATTCAAATCTGTAACTCGTATGTTCTCTGCTGTTAAAGCATAACAGAGAATATCAGACACACTGATTTTAACTAATCCTCCAATAATTTTATTGTATTTACATACAATATACAGGCAATATACTGAAAATACAGTTACATAGTTAACATAGATACAAAAACATACAGTTAATTGAAAATATTTCCCAAGTGATTCATGCAGTCAATGAGCCTGTCAGAAGCATTTTTGACAAAGCCTAAAACAAAATTCTTCAGCTACAATTTTCCTCAACTTATCTTTTTTTTTTTTTTTTTTTTTTTTGAGGATTTATTCAATCAATCTATTTGTTTCCACTTTTGTATGAGATTTAATTTTTGCATTTGCTCTCTACAACAGACTGAGTGCAGTACCATGAATCCTCCTTCATGTCACACAGGCACTGCAAATCCAATCAAATCCAATTACTAGTCCATTAGGTCTCATTTAAATCCCATACGGTATGACAATAAACTGAATGAAATGAGAATCAGCACATTTTTCAACCATCTTTACAGTAAGACATAGATAGCAATCACAGCTTAATAAAATTTCATTTACAAGAAAGAAAATTCAAAGCTACCTTTCTCTGGCAGGCATTTCAGAAAGACTTGGGAAATGCCCCTTCTTCCCACCATCCCTTGAAGAAGACAGATGCTATTTCATAGTTCTCAAACGACTGTTCCTTCTGCTTGTGGCACAGAAGTTTGTCCTGGTTCCAATGCTCAAAACATATGTAAACCATAACAACAACCACCAGGTGAATTCAATATTTACTCCAATGGCGTCCCACTTCTCATTTTCTCTTTTGTTAGGGGTTGTTTTATCTTGTCTGCTTGTTTTTTAAAGATTTCCTGGGTAAGGAATCTTTTGACACAGGGTTTACTTCATGTTGGAAAACGGAGGGGAGATCAAAACAAAATCTCACCAATCTGAAGGGTACTGAAAAGAGGATGAAATTGTAAAAAAAAAAAGCTCTTATTCTATCTGGATTTTAAAAACTATCATTGCTAAATATTTCTAAGTATATTTAGACAACTTTCAGAAGCCCTGAATACTTCACCACTTCAGTACAGTTTCTTCATGGATATATAATAACCACGTGTCCCTCTCTTCATATACTATTTCCCAAGCTCATCCAAGTTCCCAAACATTTACAGATGTCGAGATCTGTCCTTACTTTTGGAAGCAAAAAAATGGAAGAAAACAAATAAAAAATCCCCTCATTTGTAGTAGGCAGTCACAACAATCAAAGCTCTCTCTGAAGGGTACACAAGAGCCTTGTTGAATAGCTCTTTCTCAATAGCTAACCTGACTAAATAATCTTTCTCATGCAGGCCAGAAACCAAAATGTCATGATGCCATTTAAGCCCATGATGTATTGCTAAAAAACAAAAGCCAAGAAGACATATGCTGTCCACTTCCAAACACACATACCAAACACTTTGTTTCTAGTACAGAAAGGCTCAAAGTTTCAAGAACAGACTTTTAAATATTTCAGTCATTTCACTAAACAATTCTAGTCATAGTTGTTTTTTTTTTTAATATTTTGTCCTTTACATGCCTACTGACAACCTGAGAAACAGATAAATTCCAGGCAGAGAGAGAGAGAATGCTGATGGGGGAAGGTAGGGTAATTAAGTAATTTCAAGGTTTGTACTGCGATTTCACAATTAAAATGGGAAGTTCTGGGCCAGAGCTTTCTCGGTGCAGGGGAAATTAAAAGACACGAGGTTGGGGTTTGTTTGGCTTTTTACACTTCTGTGATAATAGGAAACAAAAGGCGGAGGCATTTTTCCATGCATCTTACTCAATCACATTGGCTTTTCTAGTGTATTTCCATAGGGTTTTCTGCACACACCTTAAAATGGCTTTCTTTATTCACCACCAGGAACAGAAGCTTCACTAAAAGAAATATGAAGACCCTGGCTTCATGATCTGAGCACCTTTGCCTAAAAATGAAGCTAAGAGTATCATCTCTGAGATTTTAAAAAGTAATAAAGATCTGAAAACATTAAATTGTACTTGTATACTTGAATAATTTTGAAAATTCTGGTCAACTTTCAAGGAGACAGAGCAATCTCCTTTCATGATTTTAATTATATTGGGGTTTTTTGTAATTTACCATTCCTTTCAGCAGACTATGATGGCAAATATAGATCCTATAACAGGAAGAGATCTATTAGGGAAGTAGTGCTTCTCAAACTGCAAAAGAGCACAAGCATCCCACATTCTTCAGAGCCCAAAGACCATAAACTATAAGAGCAACAGTCCCAAAAACTCATGCTATGTATGCTAAACACATACATATTTTTTTCTCACAAAAAGGTCATATCAATCTTTCATTTAAATCAGCAATATCACAAATGCCACAAGTGCTTTCTTCTTGACAACTATAAAGTAGTCGTAAGAATTCCCAGTAAGAACTAAGTATTTTCAAAACTGGAATCTACCTACAGGCCTGTGAGCATATCAAGCGCTCAAATTATAGCTACTGAATTTTTAGAAGCACTAGGTACCTTAAGAAAGCAGTACAACAATCTTCACGTTCTTAGCACATTTGACATATGGCGGCAAACAAAAACAAAACAAAAAAAAATTACAAAAAAAAGAAAATCAGCTGAGGAACAGACATGCTGTGTGAACAGGATTCCAATTTTTGGTGACGATCCAGGAATCAGAAATAAGCCTACCATGACAAAACAATATCAAGGATAAAAAGCATGAGGCATCATCTAGTACTGGTTCTGATACCATAAATGGGGTACACAACTCATCCACTCATTTCTTTGCAAAAAAAAAAAAAAAATTATTCTCACCTTGCATTTTACTAGCTTGTAGTAACTTTACATGTGCGAACTTCCTTCAATCAGAATTCTTATGTTTCCTGCTGATGACAGGCATTAATGAGCTCAAAACGAGCTAAGCAATATTCAACATTTCAAAAAATATCCAAAACAAAGCAACTCAAGGCAATTTATTTTTATTAAAGACCCATCTTACTTCATGAGATACAAAGAAAACAGAAGACAAAAAGGAACAACCCTACAGATGACATACCAACCAACATTTCTAGCATGGGTTTCTACACCTATGTAACAAAATTTTGAAGTAGATAGTGCCACACTTATAAACTGTAAGGATAAATGTTACACATTTTGCTTAGCTTGTGTCTCAGCAGCCAGTTTTAGCTTTGCCATGTAAAAAAGTTAGCTGGCTTCTCCACAGAAAAATGACTCCTCTGTTCTGCAGAATACAGATGGGAGCTTCAAAATGAGCACTTTGGGTCTGAGAACCAAAGACTGTCACAGGGCAAAAATGCATCCTGTTTGAAGGATGCTTGAAGGAATAATCACCTCAAAGGAGGCTGGCACCTTGTCTAGCCTTTCAGTGTCCCTCCCCAAAGGGAATAAAACTTCTCTTTCCTATCGGCGCTCTCCCTAGAGCAGAGGGACTGCATGGACCTACTGCTTGAGGACAGCTTACACTAGTGAGCAGAACAGTAGATAATCACAACTTAAACAGCAGCTTTGGAAAGTTATTGGCATAAATTAATCAGTCAGATTTTATAATAAATAGTTAAAAGAATAAGCCATTACACTAATACACATCCACAAACTCAGAGTGGCATCTTGTGTACCTATACAGAAGCCTTATCAAAAAATGCAATGAGACCACAGGGTCCTCAAAAATCAGAATCACAAGATTTCTGTGATTCTCAGCAGGGCAGGATTCCCCCCCCCATCTCAAATGACTGACTCAGGCTAATTACCATCAAATGTTATGAAACTATTCTTCACTAAAAAAGCCCAACCCCAAACAAAACAAGCCAACCACACACATCTATGATTTCAAAGAAAACTTGTAGAACCAGAAGCATGTGTAAATTGCTGGCCTAAGGGCAGCAAGATTTCTGCTTCAGGTCTGCAGAGCTTCTAACAGTACCAATACATCAGTGAGATTACAAATCTACCAGGGCTACATTTTGACTGCTAAAGCATGCTATCATATCTTCCTTAGTGCCATTATCTGCAATATTTACCAAGTAATAAAGCTTGGATGGGCATGCAATCACAATTTTATTTCAGAATTGCTCTTTGCTGCTGTTTTTCAAACAAGAACATGGATAGCAGATGCAGTTTTTTAGTAAGTGGCTGGTAAGGATAACTCACATGAGAAGGTCAAGCAGTGAAAAAGAAGATGAAGAAACAAGACAAGAACAGCCAAAATGGTAGAAGAACACTGAAAGAGATGCAGAAAGGTTTTAAACAATTAGCAATTCCCTTTACAGACAGAAAAGGAAAAATACACACAGAGGACCAATGAAGAGTTTAGTTTTAACTTCAACTGATGACAACCACGCACCAATTATTACAAATTTGATAGAAAGTATGGGTTGGCTGGTAATGGCCTCAGAAAAAACATTGGTTGTGATACACTGAAATTTTAGGAACATTCATACACAATAAAGAAAACACATATCACCTGCAATAACTATTACACCAAAAGCATTAAGTTTTTAGCTAGGGTTTTGTATTTGACAGCTTAAACTCTAACCTTGAAAGAGAAAACAAAATGCTAACAAATTCAAGTCAGTCTTTCAGAAAAGGAAGAACTAATGAGATTTGTTGCTAATTCTGATTCAAGTCATAGACACATGATGAGAAGTTCGGCATACAGGGCTTCAAATGGCCGACTACATGTCTCATTTTGTGATTTTCTTTTTTTTTCCACCCATGTATGAGCACATCAGAAATGTTGGTCATAATAAACACCTATATAACTTTACATCAGTGCAAGATCATTCCTTTGCCGTCATCTTTTTGAAACAACTGGAATACACAACATACTCTTTCATTCAAGGTCAGAAACAGCAATTAACTGGCACACAGCAAGTTAAATTGAATTATGGAGATGACCTAACATGGAGAAAACTCAGAATCTTATGAAAAGCCTTAGGGTTTCACACAAATCAAAGAGCACGAGGCTGTGCGTTGGAGGTGGTCATGAGCAATTACTGTATCAAGGTACATCTTTTAAAAGAAAAAATTGGGGGAAAGGATTTAGTAGTGTAACATTATTTCCCCTGTGAACAATTTCTTACTGTTAGAGGGAGAAAGAATTAATTTTATCAAATTCTACCAGCTAAGCAACTATCGTGGCAAAATATTAATCATTCAAATTAACTATCTCATAAGTACATTTCTTCCCCCTTTCTACATTAAAAAAGGCTTCAAAATTAATTGTCTTTGATTCTGAAGAAAATTCAGAGAATTGTCTAAGCTGATCACACAACTGATCTTAAGAAACTACCCTCATAGCTTGCCCTCTGCAAGGAGGAGATGCTTTTTATAACCAAAACCTGACACAACTTCCCCAATCATCGTTTATGCACTTTAAAAGTTTATATAAAGTCTCCAGAATGAAAAATAACCCTGGTACAAATATCTTCAATAACGCTTCCTCAGCTTTTACTAACCTACAAAAGCTTAAGAAATCTACTCAAAGTATAATCAATACAGGACCTTTTAAGGAAGCAGAGCATATACAGAAATAACAGTTCAACAATACTTAAGAATTAGGTTCAGGCATTCAAGTCTGAAAGAGAGGTTTAGACACAAAAGGGGTTGGAAATGAAGAATTGAAAATGGTAACAGTTGCCAGTAGCAAAAAGATGCTCAGTATTTCTTACCATCTCCCAGAATAGCACAGCAGCACAAACTGACAGCCCTGCTGAAATTAGTGCATATTTTGAAGCATAAATTACATCTACACCTTGCTGCATTAGGATGGTGGCTCAGAAATAAGCACACAATCCCTCCAGCAGAATTTACTTCAAAGCCTTCCCATTTCTCTGCCTACAGAGCTCGGCAATAGATAAAATTGAGAATGTGGTTTTCATTCATTTCTTCCAGGCACTCTAAAATTCACACATGCACCTCAGAGTGACTTGAAATCTGGTATGCCATATGGCAGTACACTTGTGATTCCCAGAAATATGTTGGATATGGGTTCCAGAGATATAAAGCCCCAATAAAAAATAAATTTAAAAAAATAAAAATAAAAATAAATTCCTAAAAATACCCCAAATACCTGAAGCCAACAAATTCTGCTCAAACACCACCAGCTTTATACTATGCACAACTGGAGAGCCTGGGCTTTGATCAGGCTTCAAAGAACCTCTTCATTTGCCCCAGAAAATAAATCTGATGCCTTAGCTTGTGGAGGCTTATTTCCCTACTGTTTTGCAACTCTGTAAAGTTATTTACACTTGCCTTAAATGAGACTGAAGTAGAAATTATACACCAACATCAATAGTAGATTTACACAAACACATTGCACTTGGAGCACAAAGTAAATGATTTACAAGCTGCAGAACAGTGGAGAATCAGGATCAAGGGTTTTATGGCTATTCCAGTGTGAACCAACTGAAGAAGAAATAATTACTTCTCATTCCTGCATAAAATGTTTAATGGTGCACATGATGAAGTAACATTCAAAAAAAACCAAAACCACAAAACAAAAACCCCTCCAAACAAAACCCCAAAGAATTAGCAAACAGATTTTAGGGAAAAAAAAACTGACAAAAGAAATAAAGCTCTCCTGCTGGCTGAAATAATCACACAGTCTCCAAGCTCAGCAAATTAGAGTGAGATTTCCAAAAAATTTGGCAGAGCTGAACTAAACATCTTGCTGCTGCCAAAATGAGCGAATCCTGTGCTGTAGGTAGAAATCAACTAAATCATCCTTCTGCTATCATTTCTACTTTCCAGGGGTGTCTAATTTCCACTATTTGCAATCTGTGATTAAATGATCTTTTTTTTCTGAGAAAGAAAACTCAGACTTAGCAAGCTGAAATCAAATAACATTACATGACCATTACATGCCCCCTCACTTCTTTCTTTCAAGGATGGAATCACAGATACAGAGAAACAGAGAATCATTCACCTTTTTTGCAGTTCCTCTCTTTAAACCTCACATTACATCTTGAAACTAAGTTATCCTAACACACACCTTTTTACCCCAAAGACAAAAATTAACAGGGAGTAGTAACTCTATTGACAAGATGTGCTTTAGGAGTGATACTATGTTTTTAAAAACACAAACACACTGAAATCAAGACAACAATCTTACTCCAGAGGGGTGGATCCTATAATCTGTAACAAACTTCCCATTTGAGTACTCCATTGAAATCCCTGTTTGGATTACAGTGTATGTGCGCTATTTATCCAAGTATGCAGAGGTGGCTTGGAAAAAGATGTCAAGGAAATACAGGTGATTCAATTATCAGAGTCCAATCCAGACCTACTGCAACATTTCTACGAATAAAGAAGAAAATCAAGAGCATTTCGACCATATCTGCAGGAGTATATTTGCAAGCACCTAAAACAACTCACGACAGCATCAGCTGGGAGATGTAACATAGCACAGACACACTTCCACTACACTACTCCATCAAGCTCATCCCAGACCAGGATCCACTCAGCTGCTGCAGCTGATGAGGGTTTCAGCCATGCAGAGACAAGACTACCACATACCTGCCACTCACATCTCCTAATGACGAGTGTATCTGCCCACTGCTGCTAGAGGCAGTGGGCTTTGAGAAAGCCAGGGCTTTTTCCCAGGCGTTAACAAGCACAGAGCTGCCAGCCACTGGTGTTGCCATCCAGGGAAGCTATTCCTAGAAAAGCAAGAAAAATGCGTGGGCTGAGCTGAAAAGACAATCTAGAAACTAAAGCAAGCAGAAGAGTCCTCTGTAATATAAGAGGTGAAGAAAATCCCCATGTCTGCTAAGATTTAGGCTGAAGAGCAGATCTCTCCCCAACACATTCCTCAGCCAATAAATGTGGTTTTTTTCAGGTACACTGAGCTTGTGGGTGGGATGAAAAGTGTCTTCCACGTGCTACAGCAAAATTTTACTGTGCCCAGAAGACAAACAAAGTATGCTAAATTTCCTGAACGTTTTAATATTCACTGTAAAGCATAGTAAAACCAAACAAAACCCTAAAAAATCTGCACTTTACAGAACTCTCCATATATTCTGCAGATGGCATTGAAACCATCTGCTGCTGCTGCCAGAGCAATTCAAGAACCACCAAAATCTGTGTTTGACAGGTCCAGACCTACTGTAAAGAAAGCAAAATCTGAATGACTTCAGCATGATACATAGAGGTGTTCCTGGATAATACAGATTACATTTCTTCTTTAATCATTCTTCCAATAAAAGCAGCGTGAAATTCAACTTTTATGGTACGTTTAATTGTAGTTGTAGAAAACAAAAAAGCTGTCAGCTACTGAAGCCTCATGCACACCACCATCCTCCCACAGCTATTACTACACTCACAGAAGAACTAGAGGAACCGTTCTCACACTGGCACACCTAAAATGCCAGAGACAGAACTAATTCTCAATTGTGCATACACTTCTTTTAATCATCATTTTCTTCTTCCCATATGTGCTTTTCTTTACGAAGTCACAAATCCAAACCTCAGAAAAGTTAACTAAACACATTTGTAAGTGGCTTGAGTATCATAACTCACTTGATTAAATATTTGGAAGAGTTCACCGGGTGGCTTTGAAGTGCAGCAGAGGACCAATTCAGGGCTCTGCGAGTGGCAATATACTTCTTGAGGATCTATCAGTAAAGTGGTAATAATCCTTTAGGTAAAGCAAAGCCAAAAGATTCAAGATGGGAAACGAAGCCATAAACAGCAGTAAGAATGCAGACATTTACTTCCATATGCAAGGTTAGCAAACTATTACAACATCAAGGCACATGCCAGTCTTTTCCTTTCTTACTTAGATTTAGTCTTTAAGGTGTCCTGTTGCACTCTTTCAAGATCTTGCTACTTTTTTAAATTCTGTACTGAAAGATCTTCCTGCATTCCGAGCCAACTATTATTTTGCTTTGATAGTTTTTTTCTTGGATGTTTTCCTGATGAAGTTCTAAACTGAAATTCAGCAGGAAAACGATCAGAGCACTACATTTCAATAACAGAAGCATTGAAAGTGTGGCCTTCAGTGTATTAAAGCCATTGCTGGAAGCCACATATGAAAATGTATTACCCACCTCAGAAAACCCTCCATTGTTATAATTTGGTCATTTCACACACCAGTGATCAATCTCAGCTGAGCACATTCTGTAAGTCCATACATAATGATAAAAAATTAGACATACCAGAGCAAAATTTAAGTCTTTCCTTTGTGAACAAGTATATTCACTTAGTGATTTTATACAAAAATCACATTTCTACTGCTTCTTGGTATGAAGCTAAACAAGGTGAAGATATACAAACTGTTGGTTATAAGGGTCAATGACTCAGCAACCTGCATTATGTCTGCTTCACAGCAAAAGCTGATAAGCACAAATCAATTAATTTTAAAAGCAATCTTGGAAGTATGTCCACATTAAATTTTTTTAAATGTACATACACATTTAAAACTACTAACTGTGAATCATATATTCGTTGTCTAACTCTTCCTGAATGCAAGATTTCTATTTTCCAACTCTCTTTCCTTTACCTGCCCTTAAAATTTTTAAGTTTCAGATCAGTGTTGCATATAAAGTCTTCAGAATCAGCAACTGTCAGTAAGTATATTACAGCACATCTATAAGCTGAAAACCCCAGGCTACACTTCATTTCAGTACAGAACAACACAGACTTTTCAGAACAAATTTTTCAAGAAATATTACCCAAAAAAAGAGAATATCCAGCTACTGGAAAACAGAAAAAACTGAAATAATATTGCTTTCCACTATTCCCCCAACACTCTATGATACTGGGATCCACTGCTGAACCTCACCACACTGTTCTCTCCATGGCAGCTCTCCCACACTACAAAGAGTGAACAGAAAGAGGAGGATGTATAGTGAAGTAAAGTACAGTGTTATTTTCCATTACAATTCATCTTAGCCTAAAGCCAGTTCATATTGGTAAATCCTACCTCAGTTTGGATCACATTAAGGTCATGTTTAATTAATCATTCCCAAATACCAAATTGCAAGCATATACATAGGAAGGCAGAAAATGAGAATATGGTATTCAGCAGAATAACCTGTAAAGCACTGTACACTTTCACCTACCCTAAGCAAACAGACAATCTCATTTCTTTGACTGTGTGCAACTGTACATTTAGTTAGAATAGAGAGCCAACAAAACGCTAACAAAAATATCTTCATCCAAATCCTATTCACAGCTGTTAATTTAATGGAAAGCCTCTTCCGGCATGAAGAATACATGAGTAATAGCCTCCACAGGAACTTTAATAGCAGATCGTTAGACAAAGGGCTTCATAACACAGCAGCTGGACGCCATTCAGCTACCTGACAGCCCCTGTGCTGCTTGGAAAGAGTGCATTACCCAGAGGATGTGGATTTCTGGGGCAGTGACCAGTGTTCCTCCGTACTGCAAAGGGAACAGAAGGGAGGTAAGAAGGCAGATTTGGATGCTTTGAAAGAGGTGTTAGAGCAAAGGGCTGCGTGATGCAAGACAACATATGATTATCTGTCACACACAGCAGCTGCAGGAAAACCGATTTCTCCACAAAACAGTCACACGTGGTCATTTTAGCCTTCTATAAATTTACAGTACTTCAAATCAATGCCACTGAAAATTCCAGAAAATCAATGTAAAACATTTATTTATTACATTTATCAATGTAAAAATATTTCTTCTTTTTTAAGGAAAGATATGCATTGACTGACCCATGTGGGAGCCCATCCCAGTACCCTAGCACAATTCCGGAATATATTCACAGAAGAAGGAAGTTGAAAACAATGACACAGAAATTTTGTATGCAAGGGTTCAAGTGAATCCTCATTTCAGAAATCTCATCAACTCTACTTCTGCACATCACTTAACTGCAATGTTCCCATCAAATCTCACTCATTCCCAAATGTGTATAATCATGCTAGACAGAATACATTTTTTTCTAGTTTTATCTAATATTTTATTTTCTTTGCTTAAATATTTCTGCCATATGAATGCTGTACAGACAACCCAAAAACATGTCCACTCACAATCAAGGCTATTCCCAATCCTAATTAGCTACAAAATACTGTGCAATGGAAAAGGAGGAGGGAAAAGATTAACAAAGCAAAGACACAGGTTATCACCATCAGTTTAGACAGCACAATAATCAAGGTATGAAGCAACTAAATCAAAGTTTCTCTCGAATGAAGTATTTACAGATTCATAAAATAAAAGGGTACTTCCCTAAGAAAATCCAAAGGTGCACTGCCAAAACTATGAATTATACTGATACCAGCTGCAAGTACTAATATTGAGGTTTGGAGTTTTGATTGCAGTTGGGTTTGGTGAGGGTCTTAATATCTAGCACAGGCCAAAATTTTAGAACAGTATTAACAATTCAAAAATCCATTGAAAGACAGCTGCTTAACATCAGGCATGACATCCTGCAACCTAAGACACATCCCTCACACTCACAAAAGCCTGTGTCAGGAAAATGGCATGGGAACAAGAGCCAAGGGCTGCTACCAGTCAGGTGGGCAACAGGCAGGCAGAGCTGACAAGGGAGTGGCATCGGAAAAATGACCTCCTCTCTAGCACAACTCCACCCTGACTCACCTGCATTCATGACTCACTGACATCAGATTCAGGATTTCTACATTTGAAGAATGAGGCATTTAAAATTTTACTACCTGCTTAGCAAGCACAGTATAGTCTACTAAATACCAAGTTGCTTCAAGTGTTATGTACACTCAGTAATACCATTGCTGTAGAAGAGTAAGTCAATGGCTATTAATGCAAATTGCAGTTATGTATGGTATCTTCTTTTAACCACAAGTATATTGCTTATATTCACTCAAAGGAATCCAAATGACCAGCTACTTAACCACTAAAATTATCTATCCGGAAAGAAGGAAAAAAAAACATAGAAATCAAAGAACAGAACAGAGAAATCACAAGGGCAAACTGAAAAGACTTGTAAAAGAACATTGAAATCAGGTCTAGCTGCACCATTAAACAATTTAATGCAGTTAAAACATGGGGGGCAAAGCATTTTAAAAGTTATGAATTTCCATCATCTGCATTAATACACTTACTTTCAAACATTAGTTCCTCCAAAACAGGAGTTACAACCCTCAATGCCTTTAAGAGCCTTTCTCACATCACTTTTTAGTTTTCCCATTTTTCTCCTGTTTTCATTCATTTTGGTTTTCTGTTTTAAATTCTAGGTTTCCATGTTTTTAAATAAAACACCAGACAAACTAATTCTTTGTTTCCCCCCTGAGGGACTAACTTCCTTTTCATCAGCTTAAGCAGGCATTATATCAAGCACTGCCTGATCCACACCTGTTCTATAACAGCTCATTATTCCTGTTCATTAAACAATCCTAAACTACTAGGACTTGACGGGACTTCTGGAAAAGTAATGTCATACACAATGTATAGGTGTAAAGTCTGTCTCGAAATACAAGCTGGCTGTGTGACACTACAGCAGAAGTCACATAATTCAATATACGTGTTGTGACAAGTAAAGAATGTGTAACTAAAAAAGAATTGACCTGCAATTCCATCTTGTCTTGGAAAAGATGTGCATATGGCTCAGCTTCGTGTTTTGTAAATAAGAAATGTTCACTCCAATACGACCACTCGTGGTACTAAGCACGTGCTTGCTACTTCCACGGGGCTACAGCAATGGAGGGAGAAGTTGGGATACAAAACAAATTAATATTTGGCAAAGCTTTGACATCTATCTTCCAGAGAGGTGAAAGAAATACCTGAATAAAATAAACATCCAGAATCTCCTGTCAGCAAAACCAGGAAAGATCCTAAAGGAATACAACCAAGAGTATTGTAAGACCAGACTAAGGGAGGAAGACACAAATTGTCACAGTAACAACATTATCAAGACTTCAACCGTTTTCTGCCACAGGAAGTCTGTAACATTTCAGTTCATTATGATTTCCCATGCATCTCTTAAGAGCCTCAAAGCTCATAAAAATGATGTGTCATATTTTGATACTTGTGCTAAACACAAGCTTTGTGATTGCTAGTGTTTAAACTCAATACAATCCACACAGTCCTTGCTGAGATATCTGATTAAATTTCTAATATTCATGAACTAGAATTTTAATATTGAATGCTCAAAATGATTTAGGTCTTTTGATGTAATGGAACATAAGTCCTTTAGTGTCAAGTGGAAGGCAGATCCTTTATTATAGCATTAATTATTTGGGATATTAGCATTAATTTCTTTCTCTATTTGAATTAAATGGAATTCAAAACAGTGTGAATTTATGAATAGTCCACAATACAATTATTTCTATATTATCCCTGCAGCACTAGCAGAAAGACTGCCGACAGACCTGAAAACGTAAAGGAAGGAGACTGATCATCAATTTTTCTTTTCATCTTTTTTCTGAAAGACAGGAAAGGTAAAGCTCAGGATGTTTATATTCTAAATGGCTTCACCCTTTTTTGATGTAAAAATACCTGTCTTTATACCAATAAATGGCACCTACATTTTTTGCATTCAACATGCAATGATTAAAGGAAAGCACAATTAAACAAGATATACCATAACCGACTTCTTTTATGACTGGAACAAAAACATTCTTAATTAAAACCACAAAGCTGAAAAAAAAGCAAGGGCTTCTCCAAAATTTCAATACTCACTGGGAAAAATGCTATGTCTTAACTTACATTTCCAAAGTTGCTACATACACAGAATTCCAAGTTCTGGTAGGAAGGAATAATCAAAGATACAAAGAGGGTATCTTCTTCCCAGCACCTGAACTGTACCAGTTATCATTTCCATTGTATTACAGGCATTGCCAGTCAGTATTGCTAACAAAACTAATTCACCACACATGAAAAACTGCTGTTTGCAGGTCATTTGAGTCAGTTACCAGAGCACCAGATATTGACAGACCGTAATCCAGCTTAACATTCTGATACAAAACACACAAAAACCCAGCATTTATAGGTTTTTACCCAACTTACAGGACTTCTTCATCCAGTTAAACAAGAAACACCTGGCCAACTGAGATTGCAACCTAACAAATAAACAACAGCCAAGCCTATAAATGAACCAAATAAGCCATCTGTGCCACTGACTGCCCCTGTCTGCAGCCCATCTCCACAGGTGGCAGCTCCTGGCCCTGCACTCTACAGCTGAACTACCATGGAGTGTACCATCACTGACTGACAGCACTAACACAAAATGAAAAAATAAATCAGTGAACAGAGAGCTCCTTTCCACTGTAACAAATACTCAAAAGCTATCCTTCTGGTTTTGCTGAAACTTTTACTAAAAATACTGAAGGCATTTAAACAGATGCATTTTTAAAGTGACTGGAGAAGTCCAACTACCTTTTTTTTTCCTCTTCTACTATTTAGCAAACAAACTTTTGATCTAAAATTACCAACTAAATTTTAAACCAGTATTGAATCTATTTAAAATGAAAACTCAAAAGGATACTTGTAAAAACAAACTAAAAAACCCTGAACAAGCCTTAAGTAACTTTTGCTAAGCCAGGTGGCAGTGTGCATTTGCAGCAGCCCAAGTCTCCTGTGGTGGAATCCAGAATCCTTGACATGCCATCATTCAAGACCTGTCAAATTTGATAACACTCTGTGTGTGTCTGGAAGGACACCATCCATTCAGGGAAATGAACGTGTCATTTGTTGTCATGACAGCTATCAAAATTCAGCCCGAGAGCGTATCATAGAGCCACGCATCTCTCCTTCTGCATTGAGGGCTTGAAAAATACTTTCCTTGTCGTCATCCAAAAGATCATTAGGATGTCAACTAAGAAGTCAGCTCCCCTGAAACAGCAGTGGCCCAGGATGGCACTGGGAGCCAAGTCCGACACACAGCCGATGTGGGAGAAAACAAGTGTGATGGATACGCTGCTGTTGTGAGAACAGGAAGGAAAAACCTTGCAGCCATGGTATGCTGAGGGTGCTCTTACTGCATTAAAACCGGGAGGTCAGTATGAGCAATGCTTGGGACTCTTCTTTGGTATCAGTGCTAGGCTTTGCTAAACAAGAGGCTTCACTTATCACTATTCATTGAAATGTTTATTAGTCCAGGATGCTCCAAAAAGATTTCGAGTAATACACCAGTTTAACTCTCCATAGACAGAATAAGTTTTAACGGACATAGTGCTCCTCTTCTTTCCCAAACCTATGAAAGGACTCAAGGAATGAAGTGTTTTATTTTACTATATAATTAACTAATACTTAATTGGTTTACAAAAAGCATTATTTCAGCAAACTTAAATTCTACATGGATGAGTTAGAAAATCCTACTATGTTTCATTTATATGCTTAATCAATACCATCATTCCTTTCTAAACCTTCCTACCCTTGCAAGGATCTAATCTCATTTTGAAGGAAAGGTTATAAGACAGTGTTTAATGACTTTTAAAAAATAATAATAACAGTATAGTTAAATCTGAAGCAAAATTGACAATTTTTTTTCCAAGACCTTGCTTCTATTTCCTTAAAAATAAAACACATACTTTTTAAAGGATGCTCTGCTAGCAGAACCAATAATCCCACCCCAGCATGAGCAAAAGGCACCTGCCTTTGTTTACCCTCTTCCTGTTCTCCTGCAGTGTCCGAAGGCTCCTCTGTATTTGCACAGAGCTGATGCAGTGTGGGGAAAGAGAGGCAAGGGACAGCACTCAGCTAAAAGCAGCTCCTCACACTGTAAGAGGACGGGACCCAGAGGACTGCATCAGGGAGAGCATCCACAGGCTCCAGCTTCTCCAAAAACTCCAGTACCTGCTTTCACACTCACGTCGCTTCTCTTTATTAAGGCTCTCATAAATACTCTGATCATTTCTGGAATGTAGAAATTACAAACACCTCAGAAGGCTAAAATCTGCTGTTATTACCTATTGATTATCCATCAAATAGGTAATAAACTGAAGGCCTGCTGACTTATTTTTGGTAATTGATACCCCACCTATCCAAACAGCTCAACTGCTGAGACACAAGAGGCTATCTAACTATATTTATTTTTTCTGATTAAATATCTTGTTTGGAACAAACTGTGTATTTAATTTAATTAGTTTTTCAAAATATTTTAAAAACTAGGCTGCCTAAGACAGTTGCTATCCGATTCTGTAAGTATACTATATCTATTTTTTTTTTTGTTCAATAAAATTTCTGCTCTTTTGTTTCTCTGGTATATCTCATTACCTGTTTTCACATCTGTTTCTATGGTTATGTGTACTCTGCATACAGTAACTGATATGAGTTGATGAAAACAGGGAAATGTAAACACACACCCATATAGCATTTTACTTTGCACCTGTATTTTGACATGATTGAAAGAGAGAAGCACCACTTCTGAGAATTCAGGGATCTGCCAAGTGTCCCATGTCCACCACACTGTCTGCTCCACCAAATAATCAACAGTAGTTACATGTCACCATATTAATACCGGCTAATGAGATCAGGACCAAAACCAGCATAGCAAACCTACTGTGCAAAAAGGCCTCTAAGCCACAAAGTTTATTTCTACAACTGTGAACAAATACAGGCTATACCAGC
This sequence comes from Regulus satrapa, assembly GCA_013396955.1. Lineage (NCBI taxonomy): Eukaryota > Metazoa > Chordata > Aves > Passeriformes > Regulidae > Regulus > Regulus satrapa. Next base: position 167,289 of record VWZN01001868.1, read on the forward strand.
ATGCCTGAGCTTCCATTCTAACAAATGTTTCTCATGGCATGACTACTTCTAAAACTTTACTGACACTAGGGTTTTGTGTATAGCTGCAGTAATTTAAAATGCAATGGGTTGCTATTCTCTAATCAAGATTTATTCCTCTGTACCTGAATTCTTAAAATTTGCAATTCTCTATGAAAGCTTAGAAATGTACACTGTCAGGCCACCTCATTGCATGCAGTTATTATTTATGCTCGGCTTAAAATAAGAACTCTCTTCATTAACAGCGAGAAACCAATTGATTTGCTGTGTCACATATACTTAATTGAATATAAAAAGATATATTCCAATGCTCTTTCAACTTACTCATGTCATTAGCATTTATGAAGAATTCTTATGATGGGGAAAAAAGGTTACTTCAATGAAAAAAAAAACCAAAACCACAAAAATTTTAGCATTTGGAAGAATTATTTTATCCACTACTGAACAAGCGACAGTTTAATTGGGCAGAACACCATTGACTACATTATTATGAGAAAACTAATGGGCCTAATTAATTTGCAGGAAAAATTTAAATTGGAACTACCTAAAACAGAAATAACTTTTGTATTCCTGGGCCAACATGCATAAATCTGCAAAGCAAAACAAGCAAGCAAGTCATTTCTCAAAAGGTATACCAGGATCTCCTGTAGTTAGGATAACAGTGCTCAGGTGAAATGATTAGTGCAGGCCTAACTTCTTCACCTCGGGACGACAAAACAGTGCTATTTCCCACATCACAAACACCATGCCAGCTCTCTAAACACCGTTCACTTCAGGAACTAGTAAGAATTCCTGACTTCCACTCCCTGGAAACTATTGTTCTACAACATTTCTGCATACCTAGTAAATACAAGTACAAAGCGCACTACCTTTAAGTTTATTATTTCATGAGAAGCACGAAGCAGCTCTCCTGCAGAGTGCCTCAACTCTCCGCCTCTTGGACAGGCCAGATGACCTACTTTGGGGGAGCAGGGCATCCAGCGATGAGCACCCAGCACCTCACCCCAGGCTGACTAAACTAACTGAAACGCAGCAGCAGGCGGTTTCAGTTTTCAGCTACCTAAAAACTCCCTCAAAACACCTCTAATAAATCCACATCAGCAATCCTGCTACCTCAAAACACAATGGGAGTGGGGTTTGGGAATACCCACGGCTCAAAGACCATCAGTCCCTCAATACAAACAGAAAATATTTTTCTAGAACATATGCTTTACATTCAAGGATGCCTTGGTTTTGATTTCAAACCTGCGGCAAGTCAATTGATACAGCACCTGTCTCCATGAGTCTGGAAGCAGCTTTTATGCCCAAGAAGCATGAAAAATGCAGATACTCTGGGTAGTTTTGCTGCTGCTCAAGACCACGATCAGCGGACAGAGCTATCTGGGTATCACTTTTTGAGTCGCTACTGTTATAGTTTCTACTGAGGAAAGCCATGAGCCCTCCCTGCAAAGGATTAACATACCAACAGCAACACAAGGCACAAAAAAAAAACCAAAAAAAAACAAAGGCTGGAAAAGCAGCAGACACCGTTGACCTTGTCCCTCTTGTTTAGCTAACAGAAGATGTGAGATGACACAGAAGAGAGCAAACACCTTTCCTTAAGCTTTCAGACAACTAGTCAGGAAAATAGAGAAGAAAAGAGAGGAAGAGGTCCCTTTCTGTACGGCAACAGGGCAAAGGCCGGAGCTCTGAATTCATCATATGTTCAGTAGCCAGGCTGTAATAAAAAGGATCATCCAGACTATCAAGGGCTAAATCTGCTCTTAGTTTTGGAAAAATACAGCAAAAGAGATTTTGTAGGTTTTTCTTTTATTTTCACAAAAGCAATCGGAAATGTAATCTGGTAGGAGGCAAATACAAAAGCTAACGTTGCAATGACAGAACAACAGCAATAAGAGCTAACATAATAATGAATCTGTATCTGTTTCATGGCCTATATAAAAATATTTGCTAATTACAGCCTTGATCTTCATGGTACAGGTGCCTTCTATTGCTACATTTATTCACTGTTCCCAAAAGTGACATCTTCTGTCAAAGTCACAAGAAGAAAGTCAGTTACAAAGACAAAGCGATCTGCTTAACTTCTTAAACGCACTTGGATGAGACAGAGGCTTTCGATTTCCAGAGTTGTGAAATCAATATTTCAGAGAAGCAACAACATTACATCAGAAATTATAATCCTAAAAATGAAAACACAGTACCATTAACATCATCTATGTGGTGCTGACTGCTTCAGATTCCTAAAAAGCAATGGCAAAACAGGTACTTTCAAGCAGAAGTTCTTCATAATCTTCTACCCAGCAAATCCTTTCAAATTCCTCCATATTAAGTTACCAGTCCAAACTCCCGATGATACAAACTACGCGTGGTTAGGCCATGAAAATTTGTTTTTACAAAGGTCACTACCACATTTAATGAAAGAGAAGTCTAATTCTCTCACACTGAGCTACTAGAACAGCAGCAGTATGTTTCTCAGAAACAAAAATGCTTAATGGGAAGAAACAAGGCTGAAGCTGAAGAATGCCTTAAATTCTTGCCGGCTTTCAGTCACCACTAAACTTTTAAAAATAACAAAAGGCTTCTCTTGGTTTTACAACAACGTGACAGTTCCGAGTGAAATACTACATAGAATTCACGGAATAACCCTGATGCACGCAGAGAGCCACATTCACTGTTAAAAACAGTGGAAGATATTAACATAGGAACTAAAGCCGAGAGCCCTTATTCTCAGCCAGGTGCAGGTCAGACCTGAACTACAAACCTGAATCCCGATCTGACAACCTGATCTGAGATAGGCCAAAGTGCCTACCCCGCCAGCAAGGGGTAGCTGTTAGCCTGGGCACATTTTTAATTAAAAACAGGGCGAGAAGATTTCTAAACTTCGGTAATTTTCTTCCTAGAACACGCAAGGATGCGCTTCACTGAACACTCAGTAGGCGAGATGCAATTTTGCCTTTATGTCCTTTACCTACACTGGCATCGACCGAGGCCACAGGGCACCGCGCTCCCTGAGAAAACCCCCGGCCTCAGCCCTACTGAGGCCGAAAGTCGGTGACGGAAAGAAAAACGCCCCGAGCGGGCCGAGGGCCGTGTC
>VWZN01001868.1:171536-240688 GCA_013396955.1 Regulus satrapa
AAACCACAGAATCAGAGACTGTCCTGTGTTGGAAGAGACCAGCGGGGTCCATCGAGTCCAACTCTCTGCCCGACGCAGGACACAGGAATTCCGCCATGTACTGAGAGCGTTGTCCAAATGCTTTTTGAACTCGGTCAGGCTTGGGGCTGTGACCACTTCCCTGGGGCGCCTGTCGCAGTGTCCAGCCACCCTCTGGGTGAAGAATCCTTTTCTACTATCCAAACTAAACCTCCCCTGACACGTCTCAGGTCGATCCCTGGGGTAAACCAATTCCAAAACCGTGGCTGGGTGTGTGTCCAGTCCGTGCCAGCCACTGTGCCCCTCCACTCAAGGAAAGACTTCGCGAGTGCTTAAAGGCAGAGGACAGAAGCCTCTCATGGTGGCCCTAGTCTCTGGTGGGAATAGCCAACTCACCAGCCCCAGTGCTTTCCCCTTGGTACACTCCCCCCAGTAGTGTCCTTGGGCTATAGGAAGAGATCATCCCTCCGGGTGGGAAGGGGGAAGCCACTCTAAAATGTTGTAAACCCTTTACAACATGGCAGCTTCGAGGGAGCAGAGGCTTGAGTGTTAGCTGTACTAGTTCTCTTCAGGAGACATTTCCTGGCTTGGGAGGCAAGGCTAGGCAACATCACTCTTTCTGAATCCAAATTAAAGTCAGCAGCTCTGCTGTCTTGTTTTCTGTGACCAAGCTTAAGATATCAGTGAGATCTTGGGACAAAGATTTTAAAAGCTTGAGATATGATGATGTTTAAACGTGTGTTTGTCAATCTTTCCATGCTCCTGATTAAAATTGTTTAGAAATCCTCAAATAACTTCCCCCTGTTAACTTTTACAAATTCTCACAGCATTTAATTGATGGTTTGGGAAGCCCCAAGTGCCTTTCACATGCCTGTGAGATAAACCTGAAAGGAAAAGGCAGCCACTTCTTTCTTCCAAGAAAGACTTTGCATGCACCTCAGGGAGGAACAGAAATCCCCTTTCCTGGCTTTTCATGCATGCATTTGACTTCAGTTCAGAGAGGTGTTAATCTTCCTTTTGAAACAATAATCTGACCATGCTTTTTAGAGCTGGAAAATATTTGGGGTCCCTCTGGCTCCACCTCACAGCATGGTCAGGCCTCACTCCAGTCTGCAGAGGCTTAGGCTGAATTTAAATGGGATCGGTCATCCAAGGACTTTCAGATAAAAGTCTCTGTTGTTTCTGAAACAAAATGCACTGTGGAAGTGATAAAAGAGAGGTGAAATACTACTTCTCTCCTTTGCATTTATACAGCACAGTTAGGTTTCTGTCTCAGTTTTGTCCCTTCTTACCACACCCTTGTTAATGCCATCCTACAATAAATCCTGCACTATGTTCTTTTCCCTATACCGTTGTTGAGTTCAGGATGTCCAAGGCAAGGTGGCATGAACCCTTCAAAGTTTACAGGTTAAGTTAGACCTTCAGAAGGAACCATAAGCTGCTGAATGAGCAGTAGCTCTCAAAGCTTTCCAGGTATCTGAAAAAAAATTGATAAAGCACACCTAACTTTAGCAGATTAATGCTAATAGGATTTACAGAATAAGAATGTTTTAGGGAGGGATTTGGATGAATAAATTGTCTTGAGGCAAAGGACTAATTTATGGACTCTGAAGCATACTGTTGTTAAATATACTTAATTACATTAAGAAGCGATCCATTAAAGCTGTTTTTTCCAAAGTGTGGCTTATGGTGAACAGTAGACACTGTAGAAAGTGTTTGCAAGGGTTTGTATATTGAAGGATGTTTTATCTGCCTAATTGCTGAATGGATCCTTAGGTTTCGCTGCAGAAGCAACCAAGATGTTGCCCTGAGTAGTATTTCAAAACATTTAGCCTACTGAAATATTAATGTGTGCCTTTTAAAATGTCATAATTAGCTGTTATCTCTGAAATAACTGTTATTAAGAAGAGCTGGCTGCTTGTGATTTGAGTGAGAATTACATTCTAAATATGAGAAGATGATAAATTTGGGGGAATATGCACAGAAGTGAAAGCAGTACATGATGTGGCAGGCACACTGTTTTGTATAAAGAAAGTAAATATGTAAAGCATGCACTTTTGCATATGCATAAGAGTGGTGCTGTCCTTAAAAAATATATACACCGGAGAGAAGAGCATAAATATTTTTCCCAGCCTGAGGCCATAACTATATACTAAAAAAAGGAAAAAGTGGGTAAGTAATAGAAATATGTATCTATGTCTTTGGCAAAGAAACAGCATACCTCATGTTGCTGCTTCAGACAGGGCTACATGCAAACCCCAGACCCAGAGGTTGGGTGATAGACCTATTTTGCAATTACATAATGGCAGTCAATTCATCTTGATGTTCATGTCTTGCAGAGAGGCTAAAAAAATGGTAGCATGTCTTTTAGCTAATAGGTGTTGGGGCTTTTTTTCCACCTTTATTTTCTCATGACTACCCATTTTCTGTCCCCTACATGCTGCTGCTTGGGCTTTACCATCAGCCTGGCAGAGCAGTGGCTTCCACAGGATGGGCATGCGAACATATGGATCCCAGCCATGCAGATCCAAGCCACACTAATGTATTTACACACATTGTGGCAGGAGACAACAACCACACCACCTCCCAGATGTGGCTCCTTCTGTGCAAATACCTGATCTTTTCTCCAGGTGCATCAGGTTTTCTCACCAGCTGCTCTATCTAGAGTATGAGCCAATACTCACTCCCATAGGGAGACATTTTAGCAGGGGTGTGAGACAGAGGGACTGGTAAGTTGAAAATCTGGAAAACAAAATTGTCCAGTTCAGAGGTGGACAGCAAAGGTGTTTTGTCACTCTGTGTTAGTCCTAACACAGTCCTATTATGTGAAAATACACCTAATCTAAGTTAATATAGGTTGGACTCCATGGTCTGAGTAGTTTTTCCAAAATCTAATTTATTCTATGATTCTCTGATTAACCACTTTTAAAAGTCAGTATTCCTGATTTTCAAAAATTCCTTTTAAAGGTAACAATAGCCTAATAAACTATTTATACACATGAGGTTGTTATTACTGTGTCACTAACAAATGGAAAGGTAAAAAAACCCTGGGCACTCTGGGGAGAAAAAAAGTGATTTTTAATTCTCCCTAGCCTGGAAAAAAATGTCATGTTAATAACACAAACAACAGAATAACAGAAGATAACACAAAACTTCTGTCAATGTATTTTCTCTCAATAAAAAAGTCTCGAAGGGTTTACATCACTACACATTTAGTTTCTGCTTAAAACATGTGCTTAATTCCCATGTAGATAAGGAGGAATTACATGACTACTACCAGGGGAGAATAGATCCCAAATACTCAGTTACTGCTGAGTCACTTAAGTATATTTGCACTATGATTCTAATTCAGGCTGACTGTTATGCAGCTGCTTTTCTCACTTACTGCATGGCTGCTGCATCTTCAATGACATTTATGAAAAACGTTGAGGGGAAGAACGTGTCCTTAGAGCTCACAATACATCCAAATTCTTCTATTCAATGGACCAAAGCTCCCCAAAGGTGCTGTAAAACTGCAAGCTAAATCTATCAGCAGATCACATTTAACTATGACAAATTCTGTCGTTATCTTTTGTAGACAGTTGCTGAGATTCAAAGTATTTATGTAAGGAAAACAAACCGGTGTTTTGGGCTTTGGAAATGTCAGGGCCCTTGATTCTCCTGTTTATTTGAAAGTGGAACTGTGCTGAGGGACATCTTTTGAACTCTATTCAAAGGTTAAAACTGATCTTTCATACACTTTTGAAATTCAAAATGCTGCTGTTAAATGTTTTGACTCTGCTGTGTAATCTCCGTTTTGCACTTAAATACCAAATTCTGTCCAGAGTTGGCTGTTCTGCACAGGGCAGAGACACAGGCACTGCATCTTCCAGCCATGAGGAGCAGCCATTTCAAGGGGGAAGCACAAACCCTGACATGTGCCACAGCTGTGCAACAGTTCAGAGCCAGTAGTGCAGTTATAGTGTTCTACTGCTGTGGTGGGTTGTGTAGCAAAATGGGATTGCCCACACTGGACTTTGCTCAGGACTGAAAGCTGATACTCCCTTTTCACAGGATGAAAATGTGTAGGGAAAAGCAACAGAGCAGAAACAAAGGAGGTTAACTCATCTGGAGATCCAATAGGCTGTATGACCAATTTATGAGTCGTATAAGGCCAGGGACTAGTACTTTCTTTACTTGGGAGGAACATTTTCCAAGTGTATGTAGTTGTTTACTGATTGAGGGAAGCTCATCCCATGGGCCCTCAAACTTCATGGGCCAGGTTCTGTGGCAGTTTCCTTGAGGACCCACAGCCACAACCTTGCAGCATTTGTGTGTCGAGACAGGACTTCTCTGGCCCATCCCAGCTTGGTACAGCAGCCATGGTCTGAAAAAGGGGCCAAGTGATGTGCCGCAGTTCCATAGATACATTACTATGTCATCCCAAGAGCCTGGGCAAATGGAGAAGAGGGATGGTGGGTCTGAGTTGGGCCAAGAGGTTGAAAAAGCAGCTGCAGGTTGTGAGTGAAGGCAGCTCAACAATCCTGTGACATCAAGCTGACTTGGGTTCAAGTTTCTACTTGGCTCTCTATAACGTGTCTACAGCCTTAATTATCAACTTCATATCAAAGAGCTGACTTCACCCTTTAGAGGGCTGACTGGTGTCAGTTTTGCAAACTGACAATGCTGTAGTTAACTGCAGAGAAGGAAACAAATGCCCCTCATTAGCCTTCCCAATTATTTTCTAATAACTGGTGACTAATCATAGGCCCTGCCTTTGAAAACTGTTTTGCCAATTATTTTAATTGTTATGCAAAATATATTGTATCTATTGGAGCACTGATCCCAAGAAGCTTAAGATTATGCGAAATGTGCAACCTTCAAAACAATGTTTTCATCCTTCATGACTGCCAGGGAAAGTCTGGAAGCCTGCTCTCTGTGAACTTAGAAACCTGTAGATAAAAGAAAAAATCAATGTACTTATAAATCAGGATTTTACATTAGTTCCATGATCGGTGTCGTGATTGAATTTTTCAATGTTTGAGGTTGACAATTCTGAATTAGGTCAGACAGTGTAAGTCATTTTCTGCTATTATATGCTGGCGTGAATTTTACCTTCATGCAACATTTCCTGTTTGAATGGGTAATACAGACTCTTACCGATCAGTGCACAAGATTTTAGTCTACAGTCTAGACAGATGTCCAATCCATGCAGATCACACATCATCTACAATGCTCATAATCTAATCTACTTTTTTCTGGTTCAGAAAATACAGAAGTGTAGTCTGTATTTTACTTTTCAATCTGGAATTAAGAGACAAGGCCATAGGTAGTGTGATTACTAGATTATTTCCCCTGTATCTTCGTAATCTACAAAAATGGGAGACAAAAAACAACTGGCCCACAACAACAAACCCAGAGTCCACCTGCCTCTGATTAAAAATTTTAATTTTATATATTTTGTGTGGTCAGTATTTAAATTTCCTTCTTAATATTACTCAGTTTATGAGTGCTATACTTTACAAATGAAGTCATCCTCATTTTTTAATAGGAAATAGGTTACAAACAACTAAATGGTTGTGACTTCAAAATCAGAATTTGAGTTTACAAGGTGATGGATCACTGTTTTCAGTAGAACCGCTACACAATTTTTGTCATATTTGGTATACTCTGGTATTTTGCTGTCACTCAGCAAATAACCTCAGTCATTGCTGGGGAATTAATTGAATAGTTCATCACTACAATCAATTGATGCTCCATCTAATTAAAATTAGAATTAGCTGGGAGAAAAACAGTGTGAAGAACTAATGTCTTTGAAAGTGAAATTTTCCTGACTCCATCAGTCATAATTGAAATTGCTGAATAATTATACATAACAGAAAAACTGAATACCAGACAGCATTATAAAAATGTGTGGTCAAATACAAATATTACATTAAAAAATCTGGAAACACTGAATTCTTTAATCAGAGATGGAGAAAATTTTTAACTATACAAAATCATAACTATGGGTTGTTAATTGAAATAAAGTAAAATTTATTTTGAATATTGATCGTATCACAATTAATTATTTTAAGGAACAAACCTTTTAGTAATGACAAAGGAGCTATGAAAAAATAATCAGTTAGAGGTGTCTTGATTTTGAGTGGGGCTTTTTAAAGCAATCCCTTTTTAAGCTGCTATTGCAAAGACAGTAACATGACAATAACAACTGGCTGAGTATATGCAAACTCAGATCTGCATCACTACCATTCTTTTACCTGATCTCTATTACATACAAGAATTGTCTAGAGACAGGAAAAATAATTCGGAAGTCACTGTTCCTAGTCTTTTATTTTCCAACTCTCACTGTCACCCAAGTGCTGTATAGCTTTGGCTTAGTCAGGAAAGCTTTCGGAGTTTAATATTCCTGGGTTTTATATGATTATAGTAATAGTTCACTGGGATGATGGAGGGATAATTTGTAGATGTCAAGCACGGAGGGCATCCTATGCAAGTGGTATATTTTAGCGTTTCAGCTTGCAGCAGCAAAGTCAATCCTGATTTTGCTGACAAATCCAGTACCCAACTGAAACATATCGTGCTATTTTTTCAACAAATTTTGGGAGCATCAGTAGTGTTTGTAGTTTTGACACTCATTAGCCAAACACCTTTGTCACACTAACCTAAGTCACTGAATGTTTATCTCTAGTCTGTGAACATACATGGACATATGCATCAGAGCACTCTGGATTAAAGTTTGAATCAGTCCCATCTGCCAAATATGGGTCAGTTTCTACTCAGCAAGAATTACTCTATTCCAGACCAAAGGTCTGCATGGTTCCTCAAATCCCAATTTTAAATATTGCAGCTCTTTCAATGCCAAACCTCTCCTGAATGGAGATTGCTTGCCACAGCAGTGAATGCATGCCAGGCAGGGGGCACCTCGCTGTTCAGGTGCTGTACGAAAAAGTAGCTGTGCAATCAATGAGTTATTTGACCCAATACTAGCAATCATGTCTGTTCTAGGTTTGAAATCACCTACATTTTGACTTTCTGCAGAGCTCAACACTGCAGTAATCTCCTCTCATGGGATTTAAAATTTGATGGGTGAGGTCCTTAGCTGACAGGGCAAATCGTGTAGGCAAACTTTGTCACAGATCATTTACTTTGTATTGACACTGGTAGGTCATGATAGTCCTTCTGCAGATCACTCAGGAAAAGACCATTTCCTCTGCCCTCACCCCAAAGAACACTTTATCTTAGGAGTTTCCCAGCAGACCACAGGAAGAAGGTCAGAGCTTGAGGTCGGTTGCCCTTGCAGCCCCCTGTAAGGGCCCCTGCCAGCAGAGCTGTAGCTGGCATGCCTGCCCTTGCCAGCTGCTTCAGAGCTCCCGTGAAAGCACTGGGAGGAAGAAAAGCTCCTCACCGTGGGAGGGTGGGTGGGAAAAATGATAACGGGGAGTGGTTGCATTCTCCTCATTCCTGTCCCAAACCTCCTAGTCATTGGGCCCTTTCCACAGAAATACCCTAGGGAGGGGAATTCCTGGGAAGTATCCAATCCAGAGGGAATGAAATGTGCCTTTATGTTGACATGCCATTGTTCATGTTGATCTAAAGATGTTACGAAGGCTGTTTTGTGCTGGTCCCCACACTGCCTGTTCGACACATCACCTCTCAATGTCATGTTCTTTAATTGTGTCTTCCCCTAACAGGTGCCTAACACTGCACTGCCTTGCGCTTTGGTGTCAGTAACTTTGAAATTGTTTACAGAAAAGCTCATGGCTCCCACTGATTTCATCTGCTCTTGCCATTTCACTATGAGTCATCCAATATGGTGTGTACTTTGTTTTACTTACAGACCAAACTGCCTGAATTGCATCTTTAGTTAAGTTGTCTCAGCTCCCTTCAGGCAAAAAAGCATAAGCAAATAAAAAGTTTCTTGCTCTCAGAGCTGTGGAGACACACTTGAAAATGTTTTTACTTCTACACTCTTTTTTACTAGGAGGTAAATAAAAGCAAGCCCCACCATTGTAGTTTTAATAGTGCTTTTTTTGGGTCACAAGTTATATGTACCAGAAGCTGGTAGTTCTGGGTGTTTTGTATCTCTGAAACTTTCACATATGTCCATGTGGGTGCCCAAAAATTGTGTTACCCGCTCTTGGGAAAGTAGCAATGTTTCAACGCCTCACAGGTGTTATAAGCTGGCTCAACGTTCATAAAGCACTTTGAGAACCACAAAGGTAAAGCACTGAAAAAATAGTCCACTTGCAAGGGAATTGCCTTTAAAAGATGGGGATTCAAGGGCCTTGTGTGGAGCTTGATGCTCAGGGAAGTTTAGAGTGCTTGACTCCCTGAGCTGTGAGGATGGGGAGGGAGTGGTATGGTGAGAACACCTAGAATACCTGAGGCACTATGAGATGAAGGGGGAAGAGACTCAATGTCTCAGGTGCATGGTGGGATTCTTGTGGTATCCCGAAGAGGGCTAGGAGTTGGACTTAATGATCATGAAGAGTCCTTTCCAACTCAGCTTCTTCTATGAATTTATGATTCTATGATTCTGTGACTAGTAATTCTGTTGTTTTTCAAGTGCTTCTAAACAGCCTAGATCTACGTTACACTGCATTCAGAGTGTTTTTCTTAATGAGGCTTACACTGCACTGCTTTGCCTGTCGATCTTTATAATGGGGGTGGCATGGTCACTACAGCAGTGCAGCATCTACCCATTTATATTTCAGCTTTAGATGGGACTTGATCTTTTGAGGGCAGTTGGGAAGAAGCAGCATTCCACAGTGGAGCATGGAAGGACTGCAGAGGAGCTCTGCTGAGATGGATACAATGGCCCAGTCCGCTTCTAGCCCAGAGCTTCACTTGCTACCTCTAGAAGTCAATCTCACGCTCTTCTTCCAAAGCTGAGCCTATTGAGAGCATCAATTGCCATGAAAATCCTTAAGCTATACTTGCAAGGAGAGTGTTTTTACATGATTTGTTGAAGCCAGGAGGTCACTGAGTACGCACAGCCCTCTCTGAGCAGGGAGGCTGTTAACAAGCAGCATCAGTGTTGATTTTAAGAATAACACATTCAGGTGCAATGGCCAGGCTAGGGGAACATAACATTACTTTTCCCACAATTTGGCTAAAAGTGTCATAATTATGTCCATTACTTTATCAGAGTTGTTACCTTTGCAGTTCTAAACAAGAAAGGCTGGCCGATTTTCCACTCAATGGAAAAGTCCTGTACGCTGTGATAGCAATACACCAGAGACAGCATATAATGGAAATGTTGTCATGGAGTGCCAGCTCAAAAACAGAGGAAAATGGCTGAAGAATTAACTCTCAAAATACATTTCTCTTTACACCTTTTCCTTTTTGTATTTTCCTTTTTCCCTTCTAATTTCTTCTTTTTCTCTTTTTCTTTCTCTTCAATAATATGCATATAAAAAAGGAGGTTCAATCTCAAATAGACCTGTATGTCTTTTTTGCTATAATGTAAAATTAAGACATATAGCAAATCTGCTTTTCAGTTCTCATTTCTCAGGTACTTCCTGCTTATGTCTTCAATCAATGTAGCATTCTACATAAGCAGAATAAAGCAGCTTGAGGAACATATCTACCAATTATTTTCTCTCAGTTAGATGAACGCTATACTGGTTTTATGTATCTCTAGGTCAAATTGTGGTCTACTTGTGGGACCTCTGTTGGCACTTCCTTGCTTTCTAAAGGGCAGGGTGGGCAGAAGGGTCTTGGTAAGATTGATCTTGGCTGCCTACATACATAAGCTGAGCTAGTGCCAAGGATGAAGCAACCAGTCACATTTAGAACTGTGTTTTAGTCACAGTTCTTTGCCTGCAGCAGTGCAGAATTTTGTGGGTTTGACCAGTGTCACCTAAGAACTCCTTAAATCAGATTAATTATTTGCTGACCAACAACAATTGGTTATCTGAGACAAAGGTTAACATTGCCCTAGACATTTGTGGTGTCTCTAAGGCTAATTCCTAGATTAAATCATAAATGTTTATGCTCTGAGAAAAGAGATTTATTCAAAGCTAGGAGAGCATGTATCTAATACAAACATATCCACAGGAGCCACCATTTGAGCTGTATGTGACTGTTTGTGCTGTTTGCCTATTCTTATATTACTTAATCTTTTTCTAATTAATTTTTACTGGTCTTCTTTCTCAGACCTTGGCTAATTTTTTCACCAGTAGAAGTGGTCACTATAATCAAGCGGGGCCCAAACCCAGAGCTTGGCAGTAGCATGTAGAGCACACATGGAGTCTGGGGATACAGACACCAAAGTATTCACCTAAGGACAAAGAAGAGAGGCAACAGGTACCTTTCCTCCTTTCCCAGTCCTGCATCCTGCTTATACCAGCTCTGGGCCTGACTGGACCCTCCCTTTGACTCACTAGTGTGGCATAAAGCTATGTAGGATTTGCTGTTGTTTGTTTCTTCCAGGTTGTTGAACTGAGGTGACTCAATACAAAGCCAACACATGAGCGCTGGTGTCACTGTGAGAGAAACTCTGTGGTGGCAGGGGTGTGAGACACGGGTGGGACCTCCACTTCTGGGGTCACAAAGTAGTTATCTGATTCCTTGGGATTTGTGATATGAAATCCTTGGAGCAAAGGGATCAGAATATGAACATTCTTAGCCAGCACCTTCTGCAGGAAGTAACCTGGCACCAAGAAACATTGTGCATGAGCATCTCTTAGAAATCCCACCCCTGTTCCTTTGACCAGGATGAAGGGATCCTAAACTTGCTTTGCTGACTAGGAGATAGAGATCTCTAGATTTGGCTGACTCCCTCTTTTCCATGTTAGTAGCTGACATATGACCCAGTGGCACTACACACCCTTTCTCCTGCCCCGTGAACTTGCCTTTACCTTCAAAAACAAAGGTGGAGCACATTAATAGCCAAAGCTGCTCCATAACCACTGCTGCCTCCTGTGGTGGATCCGTCCAATGGTTGTGTGCCAAGCCTACTGTGACAGGCCCTTAAGGCAAATAAGTGATGTATTTTTGGGTTGCAATCACACCCAGACATGGCAAGAGCATTCAGGGATGGTCCCAGACACGTGCAGTTGCAGAGCTGGGAGCATTTAGAGACTTATGAAATCAAACAGGAAGGTATGGATTTGTAGTGCTGAGTACAGGAAGCTTAATAATATATAAGCCCTTTTCTAGTTGCTTAAACCTTTCATTGTGTCAAGCCCTAAGCAGCTCATTAAGTTGCAGTCATACAATCAGGAAGCTGAAGCAATGCCATGTAGAGTCTATGTCCCCGCATTGTCTCTCCTGAAAAACTGCAGGAGTGCAGTGAGCTATCTTTAGCCACCTAAAAACTATTCCTGCAAGCTATTTCAGGGCTACTCAAAAAGTATAGGTTCATGATTCCTAAATTATTGAAGAATCGATTGGAGATTGAACTTGTAATTCTCCCTGATTTTCTTGAACAATCATTTACTTTTAGAGCAGGTGTCTAATTTCTTCAGACTAAACTGACAGATGTATTTAGACAAGAAAAAAATCTACTACTTTAGTACTTTCATAGTAAAGTGCTTTAATTTACAGATTTGTACGTATTAGGAACAAATCCTTTGTGTATATTAAGTAGAAGTAGATTTGATGAAGAAAAAAAAGACTCCAAGTCTTAGGAAATATAATTTTGTTATTAAAAATTATAAATAACAGCTGCAGAGAGGAAGGCAGAAATTAGTGGAAGACTGCAGACAGGGAAGAGAGAGGCTGGGTGTAGGATTAGTAAATTAATCCCTCTAACTCCTCTCCCACAAATAAATCGGTGGAACATGGTTGACCCTCATTCTGCTTGAGAGAGACAGCAGGCAGTAATTCTATCCCCTCCATGCAGTTTCTTTTGCTCCCAGTTCCACCCCTGGCCCCAGAGAGCAGAAGCCCTGGCTCGCCCTGCCCTTCGGCTGCTGCCCACCCAGGCAGAGCCAATCACAAGAGCATCACCTCCACTTTCAGCTCCCAGATTGAACTGCATCTTCTAAATTTATGTGTTTGCTGTTATTCCTACATGCTCTTCCCAACCTTCATTTTTCAAGGAGGTGCATATATTCTGATACAAATGATTTGGTGTATTTAATAGCACTTCCATTCATTTTCTGCTTGCTAAATGAACAGTGTAATCAGTATCTCCGGTACAGGAAAGTGTTCAAGGGGGATGTTCACACTAGAATGACATAAAAGAAATAATATGTATGCAAGAAGCAATTTACATGGGCATATTTTTAGGTTATTTCGTCTCCTGTTAAAAATGATGAAGTGATGCTATTTAGACTAATTGAGTATGATCACTGATTTTTTTCATTTTCATTAAGTCAGGGGCAATAAAATATATCTTCTATTAAAAAAAACCCCATGAACTACAGACACACCTCATGCATCCCAGGCAGGTAAAAAGAGAAGGCATTTCTACATTGAGTACATATACTGGACTCTGCGTCTCTTATTCATACACAAGAAAATTTTGCCTCAGGTTTAAGTGCTCACTAATTCTTACTTTAGGCTGATGAACCAGGTCTGAAATGTTAAACCTATCAATTAGAATAAACATGGTCATGTTAAAAACCTAGGTCAAAGCATCACCTGGACTAGAGCTGGTGTTGTACCACTGCAATGCTATAGAGGTGAGAATACAATCATGGGTCATGTTCTCTGGATAACTTTCAATTATAGCCTTGCTCAAAGCAATAGTCTTTTCTTCATAATTTCCTGTAAAATATCGTCTATATCCATAGCCGCATGGGAGGAATAACAATACAATCACTACTGCAGCACAAATTAATTTCTGAACAACTGTCTCATAAGAAAGTCCTCTTGGAGAGGAAAAAATAGATCAATAGGCAAAGTCCACTGCATTTGCACAAGGCCAGAATGCTTGGGCTGCATGCAGCTGGAGAGTTGTAATCCAAATCCTTTCTGCACGTGACTGGAGTGTGCTCAGGGCTGCTTTGCCAGTCTCTTTCCCAGAGAAGGAGCAAGCAATAGGCTGCCGGACTCGTTGCAGCCAGAGTGCAAACAGGTTTCTTCAGCTGTCCCTGGGCGAGCAGGCATCATGGCACCAGGACTGCAGGAGACAGGCAGCCAGAGTACATGGCCTGGAGGTGCAGGGCAAGCCACTGGTGAGCTGCAAGGACCCAGGCATATTGACCATCCTTCAGAATAAATATTTTATCAGAGGTGATTCTGATGAAACATCTCTTTGTTCAATGAAACAGCAGCACAGCCAGCAGTGCAGCTGAAAAGGCGTCCTCAAGGAATAGCAGTGCACCCCAGCCAAGCCGAAGGGGCAGTGAGTGGTGTTTAGCATCTCCTCTGTACCATGGGTGAGGCCAGGGTGACTGCAAGGACAGCCCTGGCTGACCTTGACTGCAGTCTGTTGTCTGGCTCCGTCTGGGTGGTGCGATTAATGCAAGTCACAGTGTGGTCAACCCTGCCTTGCCTACAGCTAAATTGCACAGTGCTTGTGGGGGACGTGGCACTAAGTCCCTGTGAAGTCTGCCTTTCCCCAGCTCACAGAGCTTTCTGCGCAGACGTCTCTGGCCTTGCTCCCTTGCTCCAAATTCCCTGTTACAGCAGAGCAGAGCATTTGGGGAAAACCCTTCTCTGTGTGTGTAGGAATGGGTGATCAGGGCTCCTGCACATCCACCTGCTGCAGCACCCACACACAGCCCGATACTCGCAGTACAGATGGAGTTTGAAAACACACAGGTAAAACGAACAAAATAAACCATCCTCTCTAGTACTGATATATCTTTTCAGTTTAGTCTAAGCCACTCAGCCAAATCACAATATTTTGAGAGAGAGAGCAAATGTTAAGGACTCCCGTCCTTATGGCCAGTAAAACAAAATGGGTGCAGCAGACAGACAGTTATAATGGACAAACAGTCCTTTGCTCAAGCCAACCATTACATTCAACACATTTTTCCCCACTCACTCAGGGCTCCTAAAGAAAGGTTTGAACTCAGGGGATGACAGAGGAACTGAGGAAATTAAATTTAAAAGCTACTGAAATTGAATTTCCTCCCAGAGTCATTCTTCTGTAAGTTGCATAAAGTTTTCCTACCTAAACAAATACTTTGGGGTTCAAAAGTCTTTACATTTCCAGTGTGACTCTGGTGGTAACCTTTGTTGGTATTGTGACTTCCCAAGAATCTCAGAAAATAGATGGTACATTTACATATTATGTATAATCTTGAGCTAGGCAACACTTGGGAACCATTAAGTCCTTCCAAATATTTGCAGATACCAGAGTCTTTAAAAAACTCAAAAAAAGCCCCCAAACACCATCCTCCCCATTCCCCCTCCAATTCTGGCTGCAAATATTTCAAATATATAAGGAAAATAATCTCTGGATATTTTGGTGACTTGACCATAAACATCTTTCTCTCTTTCCTTATCACTGCCTAATGGGTTCTGCAAGAACAGGCCACATATAAACAGTAAAGAAAATAATGAGGTAATGAGAAAAGTGTTTTGGGTATCTAGGTTATAAAGCATCAACCTAAGTATCAGCTATAGTGGCATTATGTAGTACTTTCAACATATACAGTTCTATTCATTGCTGGAATATCCCATGAGGTAGGTATACTTTATATACAGCTACATTTAGGACAAAGAAATTACAGTGTGCAGCTGTTAGGAGACTTGCCTTTGATCAAAAAGGAATTCATTATTAGAGACGAAATTCAAGACAAAGCTCTTGATTCCACTGCTCCCACCCACTGTCTCAACAAGAAAATACAAATATTTTATATTCATAAAATAAGAATCAAAATTATTTTTGCTTCAAGTGCTTTTTGATGTCTTAAAAGTATTGGGGAAAAAAAAAATCAACCAAATCCGATATTTCTTACTTTGCCCATAATCTAAATGAATGAAAATATCCATACTTCAATTTTTAACCTTACACATTTGTTATACAGCAGTGTAGGGATTAATAGCATCAGCTCTTGACAGGTTGAGATGGGTAAATTCTTACCTTCTTGGTCTGTCAGAGCTGGCCTTTGGAGAGTTTGTTTTCAACCTCACTTTCCTCTGTTAAATGAACAGCTCAAATCAGATGGATTGCCTTGAAACAAATTAATTTATTTTTTCTCTCTGAGACTCATATATTTACTTTCCATTCTTGAAAGAAAAAAACCCTTCTGAATAAAAGCAAAAATCAAATAACATAACACAAGCTGTGATTTATTCAGTCCAGCATCAGAAAATCAGTTCTCCAGTCAGAAGTGAAGATGGAGACATTAGAAACAAATTTGTCCCTTTCATTCAAAGACAAGACCATGAATCAGTACTTGTTTACATACAATCTGTCTTGCTCTACTTTGTGTAGAGGAAGTGCCTTCACCCACACATTTCTCCACCTGACCTGTTCTTATTCAGGTTTCATGTAAAAATGCCCTTGACAACAGCAATAAGAGGAACTAAATAGTTTTGTAGTATTTAAATTGTTTCATTAAGAGTGTCAATTAAAAAAAAGATACTTTAAAGTTAACCTGCTGGAAAGAAAGAGGATAAAATACATCACCCATATAGATTTGTTTGGGGTTTTTTCACTCTTTAGATCAGCCTGCAACCCTGCAATCTGTGGAGTTAATTACCTTTAACAGAATCTTGCTATCTTGTCACTTTTACTGTTAAATATAAAGTCTTCCATCATAAATTAAGACCACCATAAACTGAATTACAAGCCTCAGCTTATCATTATTGCTACCAACAATAATGAAAAAATTCTCTGCTGTACTGTAACAAATCTCACAGCTTTTTAAGTTGGCCCTATTTTAAATTTTTGCTAACATTGCCTCCAGGTTTTGAGAGCCTTGAGAATTTGACAGGAAAGTTTCAATTTATTGCAGCCTAAACATGTTTGCAAGACAGGAATAAGAAGAGTCCTTGTATAAACAGCAGGGAAGAGATGGCTCCAGGCTGTCTACATGATTCACAAACCTTGCAGCACCTGTTGGTGCAAATAGGGGCTAAAGTCCCTTCCACACTGCTTTCCCTCCTCCCCTCACTCATCACCTCTTCGGGCTGACTAAAGACCACAGTCTCAATAAAGTATTGTCATTAAAAATACAGGAAATACAGTGGAACTAAGGGTCTGAGTACCTTTTCGGTCCACTGACCTAAAAATTCAACCCAAGTCAAACTGATTCATTTATAGTATAAAAACATTTATATTGCTAATGCTGACTGTGAGCATACTTCTCTAGTCCTGCTGGGTGGCTGCTGAGTCATCCCTGAGCAGCTGCCCCAAGAAAATGCCATCACCTTTATAGCTTGAAATGAATTTCACAATTAGAGCAGATATATTTAGCAGCATCTGCAGGTAAAAAACAGTTGTACTCAGAGAGGGAGAGAGATGCTTTTTAATATTATTTTAAAGGAAGTGATTTTCTTTGTTGCACGAATTGATGAATGCACTAGAAAAGACACCATCTCCCTAAATTCCTCCTATCTCTTACAATAAGGGACAAAACCAATTGGAAAATAGTTGTAGGGAAATCTGTGAATAATGGTAATACTCAAATATTTCAGTTGTCAAGAATAATTTCTAAAGTCTTTTTCATATCTTAGTGAAAACAGTAAACTCATTTTGCCTATAGGTGAGAACTGTGACATTTAAATCAAGATGTGACTGACAATTTCCAACTTCTCCTACTTTGGAAGGCATGAACTGAGATTATAGGAATTGTAACAAATACACATATTTAAAACATCTTATATAATTTGTAGACTATTTAGCATCTATAGCAAAACAAGGTCTTTAAAAAAAGAATTAAACCACAGATGAAAACACAGCTCTTCTGCAAGATTTCTATCTCTGCAGGATCTGTGGTAAACACAAAAAGTTTTCATCAACTACTCTGAGATGCAGATGTAAAGGAAAGGAGTAGAGCAGAAGCATATTTTAAAATAGATCCTTCCTCAGACAGACACAGTTCTTTGGACCACTGATGAATGCCATCAATGCCTGGGGACAGGGGTCAGAAAACCTCCACAGTTCTATTGGATGGCATCTGTAAAACAGAGTGTAATGCACCCGCATTTGGGCCACAGAGCTGAGCAACAGGTGCCTGTATGGTGAAAGCTCCTTTTGCAGGTTAAGTGACAAATGGCCACATGCAAGGCCTGCAGCACTATCAGGACAGAGGAGGGTAAAGCTTCATTTCTTCCCTCACAGCTCCATTCCTGAACACAAATGTCAAAAAATAAAGATGTTGTCCTCAAAAGTAGTCTAGCACAAGAACTGCATTTTTAAAAACTGTATTTACAAGGGTATCTTATTAGAATTTCATTCCCCAAAGTAAAAGAATAACAATATTACAAAAATAAAGACAGAAAGATGAATTGAAATAAAACACTTGGGTGGAAACACTGAGCTGTTGCCATGACTAACGGGAACTAATTTATTTACTTATACATCCTTTGTAATCTCATTTTCTCCCATGTGACAGCCAATGACTCATTGTTTACTGATGAAGAAAACATACTTTCTGAAATCTCTGCCAGGAGGGATCTTCTCTGGACAGTCTGCACTGGTCCCATACCCAGAAGTGAGCTGAGCCTTCTCTGTATTGCCCATTCAATAGGTCCCTCCAGACCCATGGGCACCAGCCCTCAGCATTTTGGGGCAGGGGAAGGGGGAGGAGAGGCACACACATATATCCTGTCCGTAGGGACTGCTGTGGGCAAATAAGGCAGCTTGAGCTTTCTTTACTTTTCCCACAGGTTTTGCCGGTCTTGGTGGTTCAGGAACATTCTGGGCAGAGAAATGTAATGTTGGCAGTGCTGCTGGAAAAGTGGTAAAGGTGATAGTTTGTAGGCACTTCTGGTATGTGCTGTCTTTTGTATTTCTGGGCTTGACATAGAGCAGTTCAGGTGACTCTACCAGGAAATACATGTGGGGAGTTTTTTGCCTTTTCTTTCCTTTCCCCTTACTTGAACGCCCATCCTGATGAGCAGAAACTGAAATGGAAATATATTTCTTGGGTGCTTTTTCAAGTCAACAGGCAGTATAAATAGATCTCCATTTAAGAAAAGAAGAGAAAATCATAATTTTTGACAGATCAGTCAGCTGCAAGAATAACTGTGGTAATCTGCCAGCCTCTTAGGAATGAGGATAGCTCAGTTGTAGGTGTGTCACATAAAAGGCTGCTACTTTATTATTGTTGACTTTCCTTTTCCCCTTCCATTGCCTGTCCTTCAAAGAAACTTGCTGTACCTCTCAGAGTGGTTGTTAGCTGGTGGTGTACACCAAAGACCACATGGAAGAACGTGGCCCTGAATAGCAGGGTTTTCCCCAAACCACAGCCCTCTCTACCACTTGAAAGTGACAATCAGCCACCATCATTTGGTGCTGTGGGTTTGTGTCATTCTAGGGTTCTAGTTATTAAAAAGTAACAAAATTGCTAACAGATAAACATATGAGATCATCAACTCTCCCATTAATTAAAAGTGAGTGTTTCAATACAAGTAATAATTAAGTGAATATGGGGTATGAGCCTTGTAGTAGGATGGAAGGGAAGCCTTGGTGCCAGGAGGTAGCATTAGTCACCTGGGAAATCCTGGGAGCACCCTTGAACAGCGAGACTAAGCTGCTGGAATACAAACAATATCCTGTGGTCTAAGCCAGTGCCTGTTTTCAAATCTATTCCCAAATTCTGCTCATGACTTAGCCATAGGCTTGCCAAACCTTTGCAGACCACTTCACGGGCCAGTAGCTCAGATTCTGTAATTACAACATGAAACATAAAAAGAGGGTCCTGGATTCAGAAAATGAAATGGTTTGGTAGGGTAACTTCAGGAGGGTAAGGCTCATCACTGCTTTTGCTGGAGCTGTGCCCTCATCAAGGAGGAGGTGAAGCCGCTGAGAAGGGACAAAATCCAGCCATCCATGCAGGGATGTGGATGATACCATGGAGCAGATGTTGCTGCCTGCTGCCAGGTATAAAGGCAAGGCTCCAGACTGCCCATCCACAGGAAGCCTCACATCACTAGGCTCCAGGCACTGCATGGAGACGTGTAGGTTGAACTGAAGTAATTCTGTGGAGAGGCAACAAACTCCTCCAAACTTCTGAACCTGCCAGTGAGCCTTCCACACTGTGGCCGAGTGGCAGCACTGGACATCCCTTCTCTCAGTCACTCCATTTGTTCACCTTTTTGAGTGCTTTTGCTACTGTTAATATTTGCTATACTGCAACAATGAAATTGATTACTGGAAATATGTTTTCTTAACCTGGATTCTGGCAGTAGCATAATTGCTACTTCTGTGTCATGTAACTGCAAATGCATGGAGCTCTTCCCAGCACTGTTCTGAACTGAAAACTCCTGAAAAATCCCATAACTCCTGAAAACCTGATAATTGAAAGAATTTATGCGTATTCATCTTTGAATCTTTGCTTAGATGTAAATTTCGATGGACATATAATTTATCTATCTCTAACCTAAAATACTCCAGGGTAATTGTTCAGCTTGTAAAATATTTAGATGCACACACCCACGCATGGCCTAATTTTTCAAACTAGGTTTGTATAGCTGTATGCCTGATTTGTTTGTGCAACTTCTGTAATTGTATATTCAGCAGGCACATGGACAGGCAAATGCTTAGATCTATACATACTAGGCTTGCTTTTTCCTCATTTTTAGGTGTAAACAAGATAAATGTTAAATACTGTCTCTTGTCAAGCCCCAAGCAGACAGCAATCTGGAATGGTTTCTAGAAGAAAAGTGGGCCCAGAAACAAATTCCAGTGATCCCACCACTAAATGCATTAAGCATAAAATAAGTAATTCTATAAATACACATACTGAAGATGTAAGTGGGAGCTATTCATAGTAGATGGTCACATTCTTAACCCCAGTCTGTGTCACTTGCCAGATAACTACTGGAACTCCCAAGTTTCGTTTACAAGTACTGCATTATAGTCCAAAACCATTTGGAGATAAGCTTGTGCTTACTGTCAGGGGAAACTTCTGAAGTTTATTTACTTCCTAATAAATAATAAAAAAAAATTTATTAGCACATTCTTTAAGCACTGGTCAAATTAAACTTAATAAGTGTTTTGCCCAGTACTGTATGTAATTTATGGACTAGCTCAGGGAAATTCTTCTAAACTTGCATTACAGAGGCAGATAAAAATAATCTCATAGACAGGACGCATATATAGCCTATATAAAATAATATGGTATTTATGCATCAGTCAGCATTGTGATTCATGTTAAACTATAGCATGAACACTACATCACTGTAATGCAGCTATTAACTCTGAGAGATCCTGTGCCTTACAATGCACTCTTGTTCCCCTTAGTGCTTAAGAAGCACGGTTTCCCAAATTGCTCTCTGTAATTTCATAGATGTCATCCTTATGGAATTTCTGCTCTAATGTTCACCTTAATCTCTGTAAATTGAATCTCTTCCAGTTGCATGAGATATATATACATACATGTTGTAGAAATCCCCTCCCTTCCCTTGCCATTTCACTTCCCCTCTTCAGCAGCTGGAATTGGAGAGATGTGATGCCATCCCTATTTCATCAGGGCACAAAACTGTCAGCAGGAAGTGTTCTCAACAGACCCTCTGAAAAATCTCCTCCTGTTTTTCCAGCTCATCATCCAATCCAACAGTGTTGTTGTGGGCACTTCCTGCAACTCTCACCCAGAAGAATCTGGGATTTGTTTCACCCCAAGAAGGCAGCAGATGGAGGAAGCCATGGGCAGGGGCTGCTGTGCCATGGTGTTAAAGTTATGATGTGTTTACATGCTGAAGGATGTTTGTTTTAAAATAAAGCTACCTGTACCTAATGAGGCCCTGACAGGTCACAGAGGGTGAAGGTGAGTGATTGACTCATTTCCTGGGTCTGGCCCATCACTGTGACTTGGGGTGTCACACTTCAGTCTGGGTGCCCCATCCTCACCAGGGACCCATGCAGAACCCCATGGGTGTGGGTGCCTCTCCCCTTGGGACCCCAAGAGTCAGGACAAGCTAGACCAGGGGCCGAGATACAGCTCTGTAGGAGATGCAGCTCTGCAGGGAGGGAGCCAAGGCCTCTCTTCTCTTTGACAACACACCACAAATGAAAATTAGGCATCTTGTAGTTATTTTTTGATTTTGCCATATATAATAAGCCCTCCTATCATCTTCAAGACAAATAAATTTGAAATCTCAAAGAGAAGAAAAAGAGCTGCTTTCCTTTTGCATGCACCACCAGGAACCTGGCTTTGTTGCTCTAAATGCTAAGAAAAGTCACTCTCCCAGGAAGAACAGGCACTTGAGAAAGGGAATCCCTTTTATTTTAGAGTCTGCTTTGGGCCAAGATTGATTGCACCTCTGTGCATCTCTCTCTCCATTAGCAGGGGAGGGGGAGCTTGCTCCATCACAAACCTCTCTAAAGGACAGAGAGGTGTCCTTCAGGATAGTGAAGGTAACCACATATCACACAGCCCAGCTGCTGGGCCTGATGTTTTCTGCTGCATCTTTTGCTCAAGGACCTTAGGTCCGCATACCTTAGATCAGCTGACGTAATCTCTAGGTATGATGTTTAGATGCCAATAGCTACACTGAACGATTTTTCACTAGGGGACTGTAGTCAGTGATCTAACATTTAGCTACATTGTAGTGACAGGCATTTGGAGCCTTAAGCTGGACCTGTCTCCTGCTCCCAGTTCCTGATTTGGCTGTGAACCAGAGGTGCCTGATTCATTTTGAGATGCCCAAGGCCTGCCCTCTCCTGCCTGGCCTCCAGTCCCATGCTCCAGAGAGACATGGGTTTCCTGTAGTTCCTGTCATACAACTGTTAGTCCCCAGTGCATGTCTGCTGTCCCCTGGGGCCATCAGACCATGCCTATGTGTAAGCAACTTAACAAAACCCTAAATTGCTACCAATTATAATGGGACATTTGATGCCTCCATCCTTTGTAGGTACCTCCCTGCTGATGGGTGTATTAAATCAGCAAGCCAAGTCTTTCCTTATATTGTTTCCCCATCTTAATGTATTTTTCAGTTTTTCTGAGACATGAGAAATTATATGCAATTTAATATTAATCCCTTCAATATTATGGATTAATTTAGTCAGGGCAGCTAATTTACCAAATGTTGTCTCACATGCTTTTTTATCAACAACTAAAGTTTTGTCTATGTTTCCTAATTGCCAGCACTCCATCTTCATTTTAGTTTACATAAAACAATGTTTAAATATAGTTCAGCATCATTCCCATTTTACAGCAATTTATTTCTGTTCTCTCTTTAAAATGGGGTCCACTTCCTCTTAGGCACAGAACTCATCTGATGCCCCTTTGGCTGCCCTTCACTTCTTCTGTTTTCTTGCTAGTTTTTATCTCTTCCCAGAGACTTGAGCAGAGCCTGACAAGCTATGACAAGGATTTCCAAAGCCACACTGCCTACTTCTTCCTCTGTTCCATCTTCTGTTTCAGGGATGGGGAGTAGTGAGGAATGTAGACAGACATGCTGCAATAGTTTATTTTTGAGTTTCCCAGCTTTCTCAGAAACTCTCATTGGCTGGCTTGTTTGTTGATGTATTCCATTGCATCATAGTGACTAGTTTTTTTCACACCTTCTAAATGTTCTTCTGTGTCTCTTACCTCTTGTACTGAACATCCAATCCAAAATTTCTGATTATTAGTGAGAGTCTCCTCTACAATGCCCTTTTTGGGTTTGCTTACTTGAACTTAAATCATTGTGAATACCAGCATCAAACTTTCCTATTCTCCTCTCATCCTAATACATCCCTTTGCTGAACAGAAAAAAAGTCCAGGCTAGTACCTTCCTTGACAGAATTCCAGCTGCATTAAACCCTCAAAAAAACAGAAAAAGAAGTTGGGAGTTTTTTTGATTGATAATCACTGCATCTGTGAGAGGAGAGGAAAGGCAGAGGGGGAGGGAGGAAGGAAGGAAGGAAGGAAGGAAGGAAGGAAGGAAGGAAGGAAGGAAGGAAGGAAGGCAACACTGAAGCACTCTGTTTCTTATCTGAAACATGATGCAGCTGAGTCTGCAGCTTAGAAATATCTTGATATTTTCACTTGCTGTAACTGTCATACCACAGATATGAGAGTGGGGTGCTCCCTGGTCCCTGTTTTCCCAAGATGTGGTGCTATCACTCCTAGGATTTCCCAGATTCTCTTGTTAGGCTCTCGTCCCTATTACCCATTCTTCATTTCCCATAAATAATAAAATATAATAACTCCCCTTATCCTGCTCCCTGTTCCCCTCATCTGATTGCACCAAACTACATCAGTGTTCTCTATCTCACCACTGTCTCCTGCAGCACCGCCTGGATCTGCACAGCCTGCCTGCAAGAACAGCCACAGGGGCTATCTCTTTTGCTGGCACCGTCTGGCACCACTGGGGCTGCAAGGAGAGGCTGTGGTGCTCTAAGTGGGGAAGGTGCCCTCCAGATGGGTCACCTCCTCCAGCAGCCGTCAGGAAAGCACCAGCACAACCAAGAGCTGTGCTTCTCGTGGCTTAATACAAGTTCCTCCCATGCTGGAAAAGAAGAAAATTAGGGAACAGGGAGCTATCAAAACTATAAAAGGTTTCATTCTGGAAGTGCTGGACAGAAGTGGTGTGAAGACAGAGAGGAAAACAAGATCTTACCACAGTAGATAAATATTGTTGATGTAATGGGGGTCTTTGCAAAAGGCAAGGGTACACATTGCCTACATCAGCCATTGTAGTAGCAAGTAGTCTCTACTGTTCACATTTAAAAATTGACCTTTTTTGTCTTTCATTACTGCCATGGAGATCAATAATCTCATGCATGAGGAGAGACACCAGTAACTGGAATGTCCAGGGGATAAAGAAATAAGGTTATGGTACTCCGCTTTCTGCTGAAACATCTCTTCGTGGGTGTTCCAAAACACCCTGCTTAAATTTCTTCTACAATGCAGACACGGAAGAAAAGGCTGGAACTCATCTTCATTCATTCTACATAATTAATCAGCAATGATAAGAGCTTGATGAAGCAACATTTGCAGTAATGTAGACTTTAAAAATAGATTCTATAATTTCCTCCATGTTTTCAGTTTCAGTCTACATTCATGCAGGATGTTATGCAA
Source organism: Regulus satrapa (assembly GCA_013396955.1). NCBI lineage: Eukaryota > Metazoa > Chordata > Aves > Passeriformes > Regulidae > Regulus > Regulus satrapa. Next base: position 195,617 of record VWZN01001868.1, read on the forward strand.
ATCCATAATCATATCCTTTCCTCCCACACACATGCACTCATAGGAAGGCTGGCTGATACGTACAGAAACAAAGCACATGTACCCATACAGAAACATGCTGGTATTGTAAGGTAGGCATGAATTTTAAATGTATTTTTTGTCATTCTTTTCAAGTGTATGTTTCTATGTGCTTACATACCACAATGCCATCGCATGTCATGTAAGCATAGTGGTCTCTTTACATTAAGTTGCAGACACGGGATGAACATTGCTGGTGAGAGACACAGAGTATATATTTAAATACATCTTCATTACGTATAGTTATTCAGAAGATTTTTTCCTCCCTAAGTAGACCTCACAAAACTATTGCAGCAAAGCCAGTTTTAGACTCTATCATCCAATGCATTTAGAGAGAGAGGGGGAAAAAACAGAGAGGAAAACAAAGAACAAAATACAAAAAAACCCCAAACCAAACCAACCAACCAAACAAAAATCCAAACAAAAAAACCCCAGATATATGAGGAGAAAAGAAGATGCAAAACACACGTTCAATCATTTTCTCTGTAATAAAGATGTGTTCAATAAGTTTCACCAAAAGAGTATAGATATAGATACACAGCCCCCATCTGAAACCTCTGTCTCATATATATATATAAATATACACACAGAAGCATATATCCATGATATATATATCCATGCACACACATATATGCATATATCTGTATTTTCGTACGTGCTTGTACCAATGTACACACGTAAGTGTATATATATGCAGTATATAAATGATACCTCAACCCCAAAACTTTTGCAAGGAGAGAAGACCAGTGAAGCAGACTCCTGACTGTCTGACAGAACTGGGGAGCCAACTTATGTAATTTCTGCTTCTAGTTTGCTCAAAATACAAAGGACAAATTTCTGCTTTACATGCTGATTTTGCAAGCAGTGCCTTACAGGCAGATTTACAGCACCACCAACATCAACAACGACAGAGTGGGGATAAACTCATAGAAATCGCTGACACAACTCTGTAGATAGAAAATGCCCTGCGGTGGCCCAAAAACATAATCCACCAAATCACCCCAGACAATTTTTTGCAATTTCTTTCCTCATCATGTACTAATATACACCACTGTCATGTCTTGAAAGAAATTCAGGGCTTTCTACACCAAAAAGAAGGATAAATTGCTTTATCTCTGCCAGAAGTGGAGCATGCCTTCTGTCATATCCCCAAAGCTGCTCCAGGGAGAGGATTTCCTCACATGGATTCAGGCAATTATTTTACATTGAATGAGAAGCAGGAACATTTCTGTTTCTGAGACTGAGCCTCCCTGGAGGTCCCCTGCTGCCAACAACCAGGATGTGCAGCTCCTGGGAGATGGGTTTTGAGGGCTGAAGTAGTTTTGACAGACAGTGTCTCACTGGGGTGCTGCCTCTCCCAGGTTCACTCTGGAGACTTCTCCCCTTGGAAAGGGGGCAGGCCACCCTTCATCAACATCCCAACTGCAGGACAGCAGAAAATGGGGCACCAGTGGCTTCAGAGGTTCAGACATTGAGCCCAGCCTGGCTATCTTCTCCATTCAATGGGATTCAGTGATTGGGCTCCTGGGCATCCCTGAGCAGAGAATGCAATTACGTTCCACAGAGCTCCTGACTGTGGACTGCAGAGCTACTGAGCTTTCCATTAAAAAAAAAACCCAAAAAAAACAAAAACCAAAAAACCCCAAAAAACCTAAAAAAACCACAGTAACAACAACAACAACAAAAAAAACCCTCACCAAAACAACTCAAAAAATTCCTCCAGAGGTTTTCTGAAAAGTAGTCCTCAGCAGAGATACAGCACAACTTCTCCTGCTGGGCAGTTTGCTGTGCCCCTGGGGGAAGAATCCCTCCAGTAGTACCCCAGGTGCAGAGTGGGAAGGAGCCAAGTTCTCCCTTCTGCTGAAGCCACCTGGCAACTGCTGCTCCCTTCCAGGTATTGCTGAAGGAGTCCCACCGCTGTATCAGAGTCCCACACTGTGCTGGGAAAGAGGTAAAAACCCATCAAGAGCTGTTACCCTGGCTGAAAGGTGATTTATTGCAATTGTTGCAAGTTAAAGAACTGATTGCAGCAAAGCATTCTGCATTTTGCCTCATTTATTTGCCTTACTTTCTATAAATGCAATGGGAAAATGAGCAGTGATTCCTTCCACAGAATGGCCACTGCATTTCTCAGCTCCACACATACGCCTTGTAAACTTGATGTTTGTAATTAGTGGCTGAGCATGTCCCTTGGTATCTGTAATGACATCTTTTTGTGAAAGACAACTGAACTTTCATCACCAATCTAGTTTTAATTTAGGACATAGAAAATCACTTTTTCAAATTATTTGGTTGCATTCATGGACATCAGAGCTTCAAATTTTTTTGGACCACATCAACTATTAATACTATTTTCTGCAACTTGTTAGTCTGAGGAATGAATTGATGCAGAAATAGGAAAATAAATGAGGAAAATAAATCTGGACATGTAAACCTTACAGCCTGAATCCACCAATCTGTAATGGAAATAAATTGGGTGATTCAGTTCTACTTAAATTGAAACTCAAAGTGATTGCAAGGGTAGCAAATATGATTTATTAATCTTTAGCATTTCTAAACAGACATGATATTCATCTGAGTTTTTGCTTTAATTTGTAGCTTTGAAAAATTTGGAACATTTTAAATTTTGCAATGTTCTCATGCAATGGCCAGATCTAAACAGGGATTTTTGCCTGAAGTACAGTGTCTGACTGTCTGCTGCCTTTCTTGTAAGTGTAATAATTAGTGTAGTTGTCCATTGAGAGCATTTGGGGCATAGCTCAGGCAGGAAGAAAGAGTTACTCTACTTTCCTGCAGTAGAAGCAAAACAGATTTGGCAAGCTCTGCAAAGTGATGACAGGGTTGAAAATATTACAAGTATTTGTGCATCAAGAAGTCCTGCTCAGCACTTGGCTTTTTCTGAGCAAATTCTGCACACACCTGCACAAGCTAATCCCATGAAGAAACCAAGTTTTTTGGTACTCAGTGAAGAGACAGAGAAATTTTTAGGGACTTTTACTTGTAAAACGGGTGCAAGATATTTGCTCCCGTTTCAAGCCAGGAGGCTTTGCTGAGCAGGGGTTGTGAGCAGCATTGCTAGCAGTAGCCATTAGACATGTCTAATACTGAAGGAGATGAAAACAGCTTCCCAAGGAGTAGGACAGTGACAGAGATGTGTCTGTGACATCCACGCCAGGCTTTTCTAACATAGAGGTGTCCTGAGACATCTGGAAGACCTGGGACTGTGGGGGAAAAAATGGCAGTGTACAGTGAAAACTTGAAACTTGTATCAGGAGGGGGAATGGCAGGAAATGGCTCAATGAGATGCCCCCGTTTGACACAGGTGTAGGTAATCGTGTGTTCCTCTTGCACTCTGTGGGTGGTCATTTTTGGCCATTCATCAATGAGAGCAGTGATTTCAACTCAGTGAGCCCAATTCCATCTCAGTGCACCCCTCTGACCACATGTGCTGCTGCCTGTTCAGGGTGTGGCAGCTGGGGAGGAGCAGGAGCAACCAGGGCTTGAGAGAAACACCATAAGTCATGAAATACCTGATAATGAAAAAAAACAACAGAAAGCAAAAAGACTGAGGCATCAGAAAAAAATTATACCACTTAAAAGCTGCATGAAACTCTTGGGGGTAGAAAAAGAGGAATGAAAAAGGGATTTTACAGTCCTCTGCAGGGGAGCAGAGTGAGTTTTGTGCTGCTCCACAGACACATTGCAGATGCAAGCTCACCTTCAGTTAAGGTCAGCTTTCCAGTGCTTGAAGTTGATAATCCTGCTGAATAGTCAGGCCCCAAATGAACCGTCTCCCGAAGGGAGCTGTCAAGCAATACTTGCCCATTTAATTGACTAAGACCCGTTCCTAGTTTTTTTGTTGGCAATTGATGGATCTAGTAGTTGTCTTTCCCCTACAAGATAGATCAATTGACAAGAAAACTATTTAATGACAAAGCTTCTAAATGCTTGTCTAAGTTCTCTCTGCATTTTAATAGTGGAGACAAGTTGTTCAATCAAGCATGGCACTGAGGGCTGCAGCTTTGAGTTGAAATGTATCAGCCACTTTGAAGAAAATGCTTCGGGTCACATTGTGGGCAGAACATCCAGAGACACATTTAATGTGACAGGCCTTAGTATCCAATATCTATGAGTGTGGGTTGGAAGCAAGCTTGCAGAGCTGCTCTAAAATGCCAACTGAGCTCACAAGCACGTAGACATATTTGTTCGTTTAACCCCCAAGGCACTGTTGTGATTCAAAAAGTGGCATGAAGGTACAGATGCCCATCCGTGCCTTGCAATAGCCCTGTATTTGTCCTCCACTCATTTTTTGCCTCCAGGCACTCAGCATTATTTCACATCTACACAAGGATTTCACTGGTTCTGTTAGGCAATCCTTTCTCACAAGTTTTCCATGTTTTCCCTTCCTTTACTGGTTGAAAGCACAGTAGTAGTACTAGTAGTACTAGTAGTACTAGTATTAGTTTAAAGTAGTAGCTTGCAGTTTTTGCTGAATAGACTTTGTATTTCTAAATCACTCTTTTTATACATGTAAGAATTTGACAGGGAGAAGATACTACATTAGTCTGGAAAGTCTTTGACCATAGTCTGCTAAATTAGTAAACCCATTCATAATGAAACTTGGCTGATTTGATACTTTCCATATGCTTTGGGAATGTACCTAACTTGACAGCACTTGAAGAGACAGCATAAACTTTTCAGTTTTTACTTAGACTGTGTAGAACTTTGGTTCAAAGAGAGCTCATCTGCAGTAATAGCTCACTGAGAGAAGAGTTTGCACCAGTCTACCTTTGGGTGTTCAAAAACAACAGTGAAAAGGTGAGAATATCTTTTGTCGGGATTAGGTTCTGCTTCTCTCATTCAAGCCATGTTCCCATTCCAAAACTGAAGTTTTCAGTCTTAGGATTGAAAACCTCATCCAGGTCAGACACTGTGAGTGCACCACATTTTGTGTCCCAGTGTTGTGTTATGTGAGCTGAGTTAGGAGTTCAGCAGCAGCAGAACTGAACCACAGCACCCTGCCCTTGTTTCAGAGAAATGACAGAGTAAAAACAACCCAGGGGTAAAAGCAGCCCAGGAGCAAAATCGTACCTTGCCCACAGGATTTTCATAGCTTCTCCTTGCACTTTCTGTATAAATCAAGATGGCTTTTTTTTTAGTCCTCCATGTTATTGGATAGTCTGAACTAAAGAGCTCAAAGCATAGCTTGCTCCAAAACTGTAAGCTGTTAGAATCTATTGCACAGGTCTGAGGCATGGCACTCTCCCACATATATCCATTTTTCCCTCTCTATCCTCTCTCTCACTGAGGTTTGTTAATAGGACCTGTCTCACCTTTTAACATGAGGGTTCTTTGCCTGAAAGATTGGATAAGTCTAGTCATCATATGATACTGCACCCTTCATATCTATCCAATTGAAAATGAGCATAACTTCCCTGCAGGTTTATCTGACCAAGGGAACCAGATAGGCACTTTCAGATCCCCCATCCATGTGGATCATGCAGTACAGGGCAAAACCCATCCAGAAAGGGCTGTTCTCTCACAATTGATGGGAGGCTCATGCTCCAAGCTGAGCCTGCTGCTGTGCTTCAGCCACTGTCAAGATTAGAAGCACTGTGAATATCACTTCATCAGCTTTCTTGCACCAAAGTTTTGTCAGCCACAGATTCCCCACAGTTCACCAGCTGTCTCATTATTTACTGTGTCCTACAGTAAATATTTAAGGCTGCCAAAAGAATTGCCAGACAACTTCCCTTTTTTTGTCTGTGTAACAAACACCTGCAGTTATATTCCCTTAAAGGCCTGAAAATTCACCTGAAAATTGATTTTGGTTTTGGGGAGCCTTTAAGGAAGGCTATTTCTGAGGTAAAAGAGGGTGAAATAGAAAATAAACAGAGTGAACCACTTACCTAGCATTGACTGAGTGATTTGGTCAGCCTTCTTTTGAGGGGAAAAGAGAAAGGAGATGATTTGAACACATCTATGAATAAGTAACCCAGCTGTATGCAGGCAGATGTGCTCCTCTTGCACCTGCCTTTGAGAATATGCAAAGCACATGCATTCATCCACACCTGTTTATGTAGACATGTCCTGACTTTTGAAGCTTCAAATTTGGTATCAAAATAATCCCTTCTGTGCAAAGCAGGTGTTCGCAAAGTAGCATACAGTTCATTTATGAAAGAGTCATTCTGAAAGTTTGGCAGTGTGCACCAGCCCCACAGAACAGGTTGCAGAATTGTGACCACTTGTTGACTCTGAGTGCATACAGAAACTTCCTGTGTCTTGCTCACCAGCCTTGATACCCATCCTACAGCTATCATTGAGCAAGTCATCTTCTCCTGTTTCAGAAGTCAAAATGATAGTAATGCTGACAGTCAAAATGACAGTAATGCATTAATTAACCGCCATCTCCTGGGGCTGCCTGTGAACTTCTGAAGTGTGAGATTTCGTTAGAATGACTGCTTGTGTGCAAAGCTGTGGATGCTCAGGTGATTCACCGAGGAAGTGCAAACAAACTTGGTGAACTTATGTGCCCTTCCTGCCCCTGTTTGCTGTCATTTCGTGCAAAGACTTCTTCTGATGGCTTGAGGCCTCAGTGATTTCAGGTTTTTATCAAGAGTGCAATGTATAAAGTTGGACCCAAGTAGTCATATTTACTAACCCAAGAGTTCTTTATAATGACTCACCTACACTATGATGAGGCAAACGAACATCTACATTCCTAAGAAATTACATTCTCTTAGACTGAGTTTGTCCAACCACACTGTCCCAAATCTTTTACTGGCAATATTAAATGTATTCCCCGTGAAGTACCTTTTCCATTTACAAGTACTTAAATAGGTTGGCAGAGGCATCACTGGATACAGGCATGCACACCAACAATTGTCTGGCAAAGGGTGACATCCAAAAGTAACTGGAGCCAAGAACTATGGTCTCTTTACTCATCCTCTTTTCCCCTGGTTTTCAATATTGGATTAATAGATGTCCTTGTTTTGACATCCTTCATCATCAGTACTGCAAATATCAATATCAAACCAGTACAAAAGAGTGCTCAGAGAGGTTTGCTAATATGGAATTTATAAGTAAACTTCTTTTCTTCCTTAACATCATTGTAAGTTATTAATTTGTGTCAACATATTTTTTCTGCTCTTCCATGTTATCTAGCCCTATTTAGGGTATCTTCCCCCATGCCCCCCAAGAATGCCTTGCTTTTCTAGTTGAGCGGATCCTCCACATCCCTTTGCATTTAGAACAGACAAGTAACATGAATCCTAAAGGCTTCATCTGCAGTCACTCGCAAGTTGCTGAAATGCTTGGTGCCTTTAATTATCCCAGTAGTGAGTGTTGCAACATGACCGCACCACCTGCATGGTTTGGGATCCAGAGCTCTGTTGGCTGAGTGCATGGTACTCACAAGGTTTGCTCCACAGCATCATCTACTATGTATACATATACATTTCTGCAAGACAGGGATTGCTCTATCCAACACATGCCATGCCATGCTGGAGCTCTCCCAGCTACGAGCTGATAAGTCCCAGTGGTGCAACGCAGCTTTGATCCCAGAATCACTGTAATTACATTACACTATTGCTCCCTCTGAACTGCTTAGCTAAGCTGAGAAGCCATCTACAAGATGGTTTGGGTTGGGTGACATCTTGCTCCCACACCACTGCCGTGCATTAGGTGGTAGTGCAGGTTTGCTCCCAGACAGCCCTGGACCTGTCAACCTCACTCAGCTGGTCCAAGCTTCCCAGCTGTGGCTGCTTGCCTCTTTCATTTGCACCCCAGCACAGGCACTGCTTGGTTTGTCAACCAGAACTGGATGCCTTTGCTCTGCTATCGGCTGCTCATCTGTGTCTGGGCTGAGGCTCACAGAGCACAGAGTCTGCAGGGATGAACAGAGCTGGAAATGGCCTCCTGTGCTGGATGGTGCATTTCCCCCACCTCCCAGTGGGGCTGCTTTTCTCTCTCACCTGGCCCAGTGATGGGCATTTACATAGGAATTTAGAAATCATGCAGACTGCCAAAGGCAGCAGCCTGTGTGCTGCGGAATTGCATGCCGTATAACGGGAGACTATCCCATTCCTACTCACATCTGCAATGATAATATCTGTTTACTAGTTTAGGCAGAGCAACTGCACCAAATAAATTGTCGTTCTCTCATCCCAGCTTTGAAAAGCTCACTGTCATGCTTATTATCATCAGGATAGCTCCTGAAAATAAACCTGTCGAACACAGACAGACTATGTGAGGGTGTGCCTAGATAATGAGGGGGTTGTTTGGCTTAAAAATCCTAGACTGGCAAACAGTAGAAGGAATTTGGGGAACTGCAGATGCTCAGCCGAAACATTTTCTGCCTTAAAAAGAGAGGAAGAGAAAGGTATACAGAGTAGGAAGGACTACCTTGTGGCTGAGGGTCTCAGGAGCACTGGCCTCATTTCCTGGCTCTGCTCAAGATTTCCACATAACCTTGTCCAAAGTTAATTCATCTCTCTGTGCCACTGCTCCTCCATTATGACATGGATTTCTCCTCTCCAGCACTGCTCTCTCTCTCTTTCTCTCTCTCCTATCTGCCTCACCTGCTGAGAGTATAAATTCTGCAAGGTACAGACAACCTCTGATTTCTGATTTCTTTCAGTCTGGATTTGATTGTCTCTGATTTGTTTCTATTTGTACCATGTCCAGCAACCTCAAGCAGAGCCTATGGATGATACCATAACAAAAACAAAATATACAGCTGAGTTTTTGAAAGCTTCTATGTTAAAAAAAAAAAAAAATCCAAATCCCCCCCCAAAAAAACCCAAAAAAACAAAAAAAAAAACCAAACCAAAACAAAGCAAAACAAAAAAACCCAACCCTGAAGTGCTTTGCTTCTGATAAATCAGTCACAAATTTTAAGAAAATCTGGCTCATTGTAACAATGTAGTGGGTTGGCTGTAGAACAAACACTAACTGGCAGTTTCCTATGGTGTTCTGATATGGATTTTTACATAATGTTTTGTAAATTGTAGGCTCTATCTGCTGCATTTAAGTATTTGAATGAAGCCCTATGCAAAGGGACTGTAAACTTGACTTTGCTAACAATCAGCAGAGCTGTCTGCAGGTACAATCCTTGTGTTAGCAAAAATCCCAGACACCTGGCTGTTATCTCCATGAGCCAGATTCCATTTGCCTCACAAGTGACAGCCCTCTTCCTGGCAAGAAGAGGAAGTTTCCAAGTGTTCAGGAAACCACAAGGTATCAGTCAGAAGTTTCATGTATCTTCTGCATTATCAATGTAATTTTCTACATGATCGATGTAATTTAGAATAACTGGCATTCACCCTAGAAAAGAATAAGTGCATTCAGAACCTAATGTGAATTGGTAAAGAAGGGAGAAAAAAGAGAAAAACATACTCTCTTCATTTTCATCCAAAGGTTTTGTTTTCTATTATCAATAAAATTTCTAGAAATAAAAGTTGATTAGGGAAAGAGAAGACATAAATCAGAGAGTATGGGTACCTACAGTTGCTGTTGATGTTTTATGTGACATCACTGTTTATCTGTCATATCAGGGACATTTTCTAGGCAGTAGCAGCTTTACTTAGGGTGAATTTTATAATTGTTTCTGCACTCAGGAGAGCTGTCACATTGCCCAGAGATGTATGAAGGGTTCTCACTGGAGACTGTACTCCCCCAGCCAGACCCCTCTGGGCTTCCCCTAGGTGCCAGAACCCCTGCTGAGTGACTGGATCCCACAGGATGGATGGGACAGACCTGAACCCACAACCTTACATTTCAAGCTGTTTACCAGCTGACAGGCAGCAAGTACTTTCAGGCTTAACTCCATCAGGATTAGAAAGAGTTTCTTGAGATTTTTATCTCCAAGGGATTTGACCACAGCCTCTTTTCTCTTACAGTTTATTTAGCTCTGTTTAGATCTCTTCCTACTTTCCTGAAGTCCACAATCTGATAAAGCCTTGCATTTATTTTCACGCTGAATTTTTAGCTGGGGGAATAATTTCTCAGTGGAGAAACTACCAAATCTGCAGCACAGCCAGATGAGGTGGGCTTGAAACACCAGGCAGAAATCCCAGCACCAAGACTTGATGGAAACTCCAGAGTCTCTACCATTCAGCTTTTCTCCATCTGATAAGAGAAGAGGCATGGATCTATGGTTAGCAGTGGTTTATTACTTCTGTCAGGTGGGAAGGGGAACTGGGGCTGCCAAGGCTTTACAGTTCTGGAGAGATAACAATACTTTCCACAGATATCCTGAGCCAATGGCGAAGGCCTCTTTGCCAAAGCCACTTTACAGAGCTTGTTTGGAAAAAACCTTCCATGAACAGGTTAAAGAATGGCATGAGATAAACCAGTCCCTTTCATGTGTTTTATTTATTTATTTATCTATAGATTCAAGGTAAGCATTTGGCCAAGCCAAGATCTTGGATGGCCCAAGTTCAGCGTCTCAAAACAAAAATGGGTGAGAATCTGCCAATCACTGGTGCTGGAGCCTCCTTGACAGGTTTGTTATGAAGTACAGACAGAGGATAGATGAAAGCACGCTACAGTGCTGAGGCAGTTGGCTAGCATGGCACTGAGACATGAGAAGCAGCTAGTGCAAAGCCGAAGGAGTCAGTGAGGCTCATTTGCAAGGGAAATGCAAATACAGAGCTGATTGTGTTCCCTTAAATGGGAAAGTGTGTTAAATCTGATAAGCATGCTCTGAGTGTCTCCTAAGCGTGGGCTTGTCTCAGCATTCAGTTTCTGTTCTACAGCAGGTGAGGGAATGAATGCTGTTCTGAAACTCTGCACAGGTGAGAGACAGCAATTACTTCCCTCTACTTCTTCCAATATCTGCATAAATTAACATGTAGATAGCCTTTGTATCTCCAAAGCACTCCACATATATTAACTAATTAATACTCGCTGTACCCATCTATATTAAAGAAAGAATTATCCTCATTTTGCTAATATTGAAATTCAAGTGGGAAGATTTAGTGCCTAGGAGTGAATCCATCTAAGCGTTTAGTCGGTGAATTCAAAGGGACTAAAAATTAATCGTATGTTTAAGATCTTTGGTGGACTGGGACCTGGGTCTTGCACAATGCTGAGTACCCTGTAGGATTAGACACACCCAAAGTCACAGAGGTACGAGGTATGTGAATCTGGCATGAAATTGCTCTCCAGGAGTTCAGATCTCAGGCCAGTGTCTGAACCCATCACATGCTTTCCAAACAAAACTAAAAGTGAGCTATTTTCTGATATCTGTGGTCAGACAAGGCAGAAATCAGAAGACACACTTTGAACAAAAATATGTTTCCCAAATATGAATGGTGTATGTTTTCTTCATCATCATGTTTCCAATAGTGTCATACATGAGTCTGGCATTTTCCAAAGTCCCACTTCTCTCCATCATTGCTTGCAGTGCCTGTGGCAGAAAACATGAACTCTACTACCTGCCTCTTACATGTAGCTCTTGACAAAAATTATCACATCTCTCCACACTCATAAAAACAGACTCTGTTCTTCTGGAGTTTTGAAATCAGTTTTCCTGGCTTCACAGCTGCAACATTGCCAGACAACAGATCTGACAGTCCTTTCAGGAAGAAATTAATTGTAAAAAGGGTTTAGAGTGGCCATGCAGATGTGGGGTTTGATTACCTTCCTTTGCATGTTAGTTCTTAGAGGCATAAGAATTATTTTTGGGGCAAATTGGGAGAGCCTTACCTGAACCTTTGGCAAGTTTTATCAGGTTCAAGTTCAGGAGTAGGTCCAGATCAGAAACCAAAAAAAATATATCTGAAATGTTTCCCGGAGGTGCTTGAATATATCTCACTTACAGATTTGCTGCAATTTACTAGTATTGCACAAGATTGCAAGGTACGCTCATAAGCAGCCCTCAAATGCTCACATTGTATGTTATTTAAACAAGGAAGGGCTTTATTTGGGCACAGTTATTCATCAGAATCTGAATGTGTTGAGTGGGGCATTGGGGTATTTTTTTTTCCCTAAAGAAATGGCTCCTTTGTTGACGTGGAAAATAAACGGTGAGCTCCTGAACAGACTGGTCTATTGTAGAACTCCCAAAATTAGGCTAAACAGCTGGTGACTCATTGTTGGGATATTAATCGGAGCAAGATAAAAGTGTGTACAAAAGAAGGGACATGGCTTATTTGATGGGGTTATTGACTGATTTTGGTTTAATTTATGAAAGAGACAGGTGTTGATGGGGGTGAGACTGCAGCCATAGAAAGAGTAAAGACTCAGATCAGCCAGCCCCTCCTGATGTTGATAAGCTGAAAGGAAGAAAGTGTCTGCAAAGACAGAGGAGGGATAAAAGAGAACAGCAGGGCAGGGAAGCTTGTGTAAGCCTGGTGCTCACAGAAGGCAGCCTTTGTGAGAGCGGCAATAAATCAGCATGTGTGTGAGGGGTGCAAGGGTCAGAGATAAGGAAACCTGGGACCAGGAAAGCCTTGTGTAAGGAGAGTAACTTTTTCCCCCTGTGCCTACTCTGTGCCAGCTATGCTGCTGTGACTGCTGGCCAAAAAAGAAGGTTTTAGAAGTAAACAACCAAATCCCATAGAATTGGGTATGGCGGATCAGGCTTCACCTGCCTCTCCTTTTCATGTGCCGCAAAACTGCAACGCCCAATCGTTCTGCGTAAAATGGAGCAAAGGAAGGGCAAGCAGTGGAGTGTGGAAAGAGGAAGGAAGATCCTTCTCTGATCACAAGAGAAGGAAGGAAGACACAGAGGGAAGGTCTGGCCCCTGTGGAGACAGACACTTCAGTGCTGCACTACTCAGGCTGAGCCAGGCCACCATGATGAGCACTGTAGGAAACACCAAGGCGGAGCAAGTAGGTTTTCACAGCACCTGACGAAGAAGAAAATTATCAGGAAAGCATAAATACCCTTTTTTTTTCATTAAAAAGGCTGCTTAAGTTAAATATTTTGGGGGACTGTAGAATTTCTCTGCACGATATAAATGCACTCAATAGGCACGGCATGAAGGGCAATCTTTGTTATTTAGCACACATTTCCACAGCACAACTATTGATGTGTTCTCCCCCTCCCAACCATGTAGCACTAATTTTTCACATGAATAAACTAGCTTGAATATTGGCATAGAATGTAGAGAAATACACTGAGCATATAGATTTCTCTATGTCCCTGTAATACTGCATGCATCTCTGGCCTGGGTCTCTGGCTTGTTGTACTGGTAGCCCATCTCTAATATTGATTTGGAACATAGATACATAATACACATACTATGGATTTATTTCCATCTTTGTTGAATCTCTGTTGGTTTGAAAAGTAGATAGTCTGAAAGGATGACTTTTTCCCATAACATTGCTCTCTGCGCATACGGAGTCAGGAAATACTGTAACAAATATCTTCTAGCACAACAAGTAACTTCCCCTTCACTGACTGCAACTCCTCCTCCTCAGCATCTGATGTCTGTCTGGGTGAAATGGCTGCGTGCTATCATAGCAGGGCCCTTTCACAGTGAGACAGCCCATCTGTCTTCCTTTCCCACTGCATTGCAAATGTCCCTTTGCTTTAATACCCGTTGCTGAGCCTGCCTTTCGTCTACTGCTGCATGCTTTTAAGTGGGGATGTTGTAAAAAGGTCAGGTTGCTGGGGTTTGGGCTTGCTTCTTTTTTCCTGATGACTTGGAGATGGCATTTGGTTTTTTACGCAGTGGCAGGACATAGTTTGTGACAGATGGTTCTGTAAAGTGAGAGCATGGTATCGCTCAGAACACCAGTGTGCACTTACCACACCACAGAGCCCTGGAAGGTGGTACAAGTTCAGGTCTCCAGCACAGGACAGTCAGCACTGCTCCTCAGTGAAAATGCCTCCAGCAATGTGAATATGATAGTCATGGTGATGCCTTGGAGTGCCACACCAAACTTCAGCTATATGCTCAAAGTCTGAGCTGCTTGGATCAAAGTAGATGAGTGAACACTTCTACGGATCTGCTCCCCTAGCATAGCCAGTTTTTGAGAGCCAGGAGCCGAAAATACATGGGCCTTAAGCTCAAAATTTTGTGAGATGCTCCTTTTTAGCATAAAGATTGCATTCTACAGCTTTTACAGTCCTGTTGGATTTGGTGTTTGCCAGTGTAAGAGGGCACCAAGCTGTGAAGCACACAGGTAGTTCTAGGTGAGACCCCTCTGTCCACCTTACTACCCAGTATAGGTGCCAGAGGGGAACAGGCATCTTTATTTCCACCCTGAGAGGAATAGCCTAAAACAAGCGAGAGAACCTGTGTCCTTGACATGCCAGTTTATGACAGGGTGATCAGATCACATACAGTTGTCTGTGGCATGGGCATTTGATGAGTCTTACATCTGGTGACTAATGGGCCGGCTCCTGCCATCACAAAACAAATAAAAGCTTATACAAAGATTGGTTGCTTTGTATGCTGTGTCATTTCTCCCATATGATCATGTGCAGCACCAGCCATCACAATAACTGAACTGAACTGTTAATAAGCCGTGACACTCATCCTGTGTTAAGAACTTGTTCTGTGTTCTCTTGTTTTTAGCCTACAGAACATTTTCCACATGCCCATTTCATTATCAACCATGCTGTTTGTAATCCACCTCCTTACTTTAATAGGATTTAGTTGTCAAATAGGATTCCCTTTAATTTATAATCAGCATTAGCTCTCTTAACATCTTGCTGTTTTTTGTTAGCTTCATCAGAATTGATTAAGGGTTGTGGTAGGTCTGGACTATTCCTGAGGACTTTTGCATTGCAGGGTCTCCATGTTACACGCAGGTACCACTGCAGCCAGTGGCAGTCTAGGCCTCTCTAGAATTCTGCTACTCAGTGCAAGTGTCTAACACTGTTGGAATTGTTTGCATGGATAGAAAATATGGGGCTAGGAAATATCACACAGGGCTATGCTCCTTTGGAGCACCAGTTGGAGGTGTCAGAGATCTCAGGGCTTCTCAGATTGCAAAAAAAAACTCTGGCATATATGCCAGGGCATCAACTCCTTAGTAGCCAGTGGTCATGCCCTGGGAGTGGTCTTGGCCACACGGGCAGCAGAAAATACCACCTTTGTCAGTGATATGTTTCTAGGTAGCACCATGTCTTTTTCATGCAAGGTTTTATCTTCTGTTTGTTTGGGAGTGTTTTTTCTACATTCTTACTGCATTTAGGGGATGCTATTCAAAGCTTTACCTCTCAGTGAGATCAAAAGCATAATCACATCACTTCTTTCTTTTGAAAAAGCCCCACTTATGCAAATAGTTGTCAGTGAGGGGTTTTTGGCCTCATAAGTATATGTGTTCCTTATTTTTGCATACAAGGCTCACTTTTTATCCAGGTTACATCACCTCACCAGTCTAGTCATAACTTTAGCCTAATGTCATCAAACCTTCAGTTCCTGCCTATAGCTGCTGTTATGCTGAAGCTTAATAGGGGCTCTTATGAAATTTTTGAGCACAATGGAGATAAAAATAGGCAAAGCACAGGATGTTCATCAGGGCTTCTTTGTAGAAGAGCCTGAAGCTGCTGCCTCTCTCTGGATCCCCATTGTTTCCTAACCTCACCCCTTGAGGGGGAGATGTATCCTTAGCCAATTGAGGAGAGGCAAAGCATGCTGCTAGAGGAAGTGTCTTACTGTGATTTCTCTGCGGGAAAAATATGTTTCGTTCACTGTGATCCTTAGCTTTCCGGGAGTGGAGTAAGCATAGGATTATAAAATCCACCTGTCTTCAGCTCTCTTTTGCTAGAGGGATGGCATACAGGAAACCTATCTGCCATCTATATATGAATGCCAAAAATATCTAGGTCATAATAAGCTCCTGATTGTATCTTTATCCACTCCTTGTGAGTTAAAATTTATCTTACTTTACCTCACCTCCGAAGATTTTATCTGGGGTAGCTTAAGAAAATTTATTTAAGGGAATTTAGGCAAAATTCCCTTAAATAAAACTGGAGTTGCACTAATTTTACTTAATTAGCACTTTTATTTTTTAACTTTAGGGAATAGGAGAAAAATGCAATGAGACTGGTTTAATAGATTGAAAATTATTAGTGTTTTATACAGTGTAATAGGACTTTGAGCAACTTCAACCAGCAGGCTTAACAACTCAAGCTCTCCTGGCTTTGAACACTGAAAATGTTGTTAAATTATTAAGCTCAGTCTCCACTGGCAAGGACATTCGGTGTCTGAAACCTTACCAAAACCTCAAGGCAGTTGACAGCAGATAGTATAATGAACAGAACAAAGAGAAATTTGGGTTAAAAAAAAAAAAAAACCAAAACAAAAGGGCTCCTTAGCTCATCCCTCAAACTGAAAATACTTAAAAACAGGAACTATGAAACTCGGGCCAAAATTAAAACGTTTAAAAAATTCTCTTGTAGAAGAAAATGATATCAATTATCACTTCAGGCTGAGGGAAAAACATATCAAATCTATTTCAAGCATTTTAATCCCTCATGAAATGAAGTGCAAAGTACAGACGGCATTCAAAATGCAGGGAAGCAAGTAAAGAATGTAGTGCTTGTTTTATACAAAGGCTTAGTGGTTAAATATAAATTGAGCCAGAGGCAGGAGAGAAAGATGGATGGAGTAGAGGTCAGGGCATTCATTCACGACTTCCAATACCAGGGAACCCGTTCCTACCCCAATAACCTCATAGACATGAAGAGGAGTGGCACTGACAGAAGATCCTTATATTACACAGCCTGCTTCTTAGGCACTCTGGGGAGGTAAGTGTAGACTCAGATCAACTTTGGTTATGACAGGAATAAGAACTGAATTTCACATATTCTGGGGATTGCTTTAATCTCTGAACTTTGGGCAAAATGCAGGAACATGAGTGGCAGTACTTCTCTGTCCTGGTTTCGCACATGCAAACCATACATTTTTTCAGTATAATCTGTTCTGCTGATTCAAAAGCCTAGATATTAACATTTACTAAATTGTTAGTAAACTTTATGTTTGGAGTTTCCAAAGCGGAAAATATTTATGGGTGTCGTACATATAATTAGTGAAACATTCAGACCATGGTAATGAGGAAACCCTGATGATATCTGAACCAACTACTGAGAGTCAGGTAAAGAGAAAAAAAGCAGGTGTAGGTGGGGAAAGATTATGCCAGTTGAATCTGGGCCTTGTTTTAACATACTGCAAAATCTGCAAAATCAGGTAAGTTTAAGTATCATTAACATTGGAGAAAAATATGGCTTACCCAGCTTCTTACGTGAGTATTAAATAGAGAATCTACATCATATCACATCATGTCTCTGACCCCACCAAGACATTTCCCCCTCCTGACACCTTGCATTCCTGCCATGGTGCCTCAGAGGTCTCCACAAGTTGCCACCATTCCTGCTGGTTCCTTGCACTCATGACTAGGAACAACTTGGAGAAGCAGCTCAAAATGCTGCCATCCTACTGCCAAGAAGCAGCCTGTGAATCTCAGTCATGTTTCCTTTTCTACGCTCACAGCCAGTCAAGGTCAAGATGTCCTAAGTGTTTACAGGAGAACACTGATGAATGGAGAGCTGCTCAGACATGCTGAATTGCAGATAGCTGCTTTAACTGACTTAATTAGAACATGCTCAGTATAAATGCTGTATGAAGATGAATTCTGCTCCTGCTAACAGCTAAGTGGTCTTTATCCAGAGGCTAAATAGGTTGGGAAGAAAATTGAGATATGTACAAACTTCAAATAAATCATAAAAGGAAGGTGAATAAATTAAAAACTGAGTGCAAGACTGAAATACACATGGTGATTTGACCATATAAATATATACTGTACATTCCTATAGAAGTGTCAATTTTCCAGGTCAAGCGAAAAGAGTTATGAGAGAGTTTGACCCAGTTATTGCTGAGACCCTCTGAGGCAATTCAATATTGGATTACTGCTGGTAAAGGGCATGCAGAACAAAATACAATCTTTGCTAATTGCAGTGAGCCTGCAAGAGCAATTTTTTTACCATAATAAAGAAAACCAACTGTTATTCAGGACTTC
Organism: Regulus satrapa; assembly: GCA_013396955.1. Taxonomy (NCBI): domain Eukaryota; kingdom Metazoa; phylum Chordata; class Aves; order Passeriformes; family Regulidae; genus Regulus; species Regulus satrapa. The sequence continues at coordinate 213,653 of VWZN01001868.1, forward strand.
TGGATTCTACTCAAGATCTGTCACTAACAGCAGATGCCAGTAATAAATACAGGCACATTTCCAGAAATGCAATAAATATGGAGTTTATGCTCTGTTTTTCCCATCAGACCTATTTTGGAATAAGATCTATACTGCAAACAAAAGGAAATATTTAAAAATTCTTCAAAGATACACCTGGAATTTATTAATTAGTTTTAAATGCCTTATTGTTCTTTCTTTTCCTCCTGATCCCTCTAATAACACAATCCTTGATGATGAACCTGCCACTCCCCAGTTCCTAAATGAGCAGAGTGACGAGAGGAGTATGGGGGACCTTTGTCCTCTATCATGCTGCCTTTCACTTATTTCTGGAATTCCGAAAGATGGCCCCTTTGTTAGGCCAGCAAAGTACAATTTCATTGCATCCCTAAATTTTTATGGAGACCACTTCTGCCTTTTATGTTTTATCACTTCCAGGGAAAGTGCCTTATTTCAGCTCTTCCTTCCTTTCAGAAAGGGATCATGCCCTATAGCAAACTATTACATGGAAAGATCCTGTTTTGAATGCTTCTTTTGAATAATTTTATGACAAATTATTCCTGTCTACTCTACCAAGGACAGAAATGCTGGAGAGACACTTGATTGCATTCATCTCGCCTAACCTGAGGCATCTGCCAGGTAGATGTCTCCACTTGAGTTAGACCAGGGTTCCCTTGCTCGACTAATGGATAGAAACATACATTTCTAGTTCATGAGTCATCCGATCTGGTTTGGATGATTACCTCAGGACAAGATGAATCACAAGGGAGAAGGGCTCATTTCTCTCTGCTGATAAGAAAAAATAGCTCAGATGGAGACATCTCTTTTTTGTAGATGCCTATGTTTAGGTGAAAGGAATTGCAGTCTCTGAAAGATCAAGAATAGTGTCTGGCACTAATTCCATAAAATCTCAAGGGCTACCCACTCTTCTGAGACCATTTAGACAGTTTGACCATTGTTGCTGGAGTTCTGTCAAAGATTTTTTTTTTTTTTTTTAAGGGCAAGACTTTATTTTCTCTGTCTGTATACTCCTAACAGGACAAAAGTTAGCCAATTAAAAAAAAAATCTTTCAGGAAAGAAAAAAGGGTTATTTCATTAATGCTGAGGTTAATCTATTGTTTTGTGATTTTAAAGGAAATCTCAAAGTTTAAATGCTATAATTAAAATCTACAAGAAGACTGCACCAATAAAAACCACTCCAAAATTAATTTCTGTAGCCTTATTCCCAAAAGTCCGGGTATACATTTCAAGTCATTAGTGCAGAAGAAAGCATTATAATTTTTCCTTGCTCAGCCTTAAATGTTGACATTCTGGTGTTAATTTATTCCTGGGTTCTGCAAATTGCTGCTACTTACTTTAAAAATCAAGTTAACTAGAAAATCTTGTAGCTTTTGTGAAAAATGCAAGATTAAAATATTGATGGGAGGTCCTGTCTCAGCTGCAAAGTGCCTGGGAATTTTGAATGTGACACTGTAATTCCTCTCACCTCACCTTTTGGAATCACTGAATCTTAGAATCATTTAGGTTGGAAAAGACCTTTATCATCATCAAGTCCTACTGTTAACATGGCACTGCCAAGTTCAGCCCTAAACCATATCCCTAAGTACCACATCTATATCTCTTTTTAAAACGTCCAGAAATGGTGATGCAGCCACTTTCCTGGGCAGCCTGTTTCAGTGTCTGACTCCCCTTTTCGTGAATATTTTTTCCTAGTACCTAAATCTTCTCTGGTGTAACTCCAGGTAATTTTCTGGTGTTCTATCACTTGTTACTTGGGAGGGGGGACTGACCCCCACCTGGCTACAGCCTCCTTTCAGGTGGTTGTAGAAAGTGGTAAGGTTGCCCCTTACCTCCAGGTTAAACACCTTTTCTCCAGGTTAAATACCCTCATCCCCTTCAGCTGCTCCTCATAGAATTTCTGCTCCAGAACCTTCATCAACTCCATTGTCCTTCTCTGGACTTGCTTGCTGGACTCCGGCACCTCAATATCATTTAGTGAGGGGCCCAGAACTGAACACAGGATTTGAGGTGTGGCCTCATCAGTGCTGGTACAGGAGGACAATCCCGGCCCTGGTCCAGCTGCCACACTACTGCTGATCCAGGTCAGGATGCCATTGGCCTCCTTGTTCAGCAGCTGTGGACCAGCACCCCCAGGTCTTTTTCTGCCAGGCAGCTTTTCAGCTACTCTTCCCAGAGCCTGTAGCACTGCCTGGGATTGTTGTGACCTAAGTGCAGGACTTGGCAATTGGCCTTGCTAACCCTCTCACAACTGGGTCTGGCCCATTGATCCAGCCTGTCCAAATCCCTCTGCAGAACCTTCCTGCCCTCCAGCAGATCAATACTCCCACCCAGTGTGGTGTCATCTGTGAACTTACTGAGGGAGCACTTGTTCACCTCATCCAGGTCATCAATAAGAAGAAGCAGAACTGGCCCCAGTACTGAGCTCCAGGGAATACCACCGGCACCTGACAGCCAGCTGAATTTGACTCCATCCACCACCCATACCCTGGGGCCAGCCATCCAGCCAGTTTTTTAACCAAAGAACAGAGCAACTGTCCAAGACATGAGCAGCCAGTTTCTCCAGGAGAATTCTGTGGGAGACAATGTCAAAGCTTTAGCAAACATCAGGCAGACAACATCCACAGCCTTTCCCTCGTCCGCTAAATGATTCACCTAGTCATAGAAGGAGATCAGGTTTGTCCAGCAGGACCTGCCTTTGACAAACCCATGTTTGTGCTGGCTGGGCCTGGTCCCCTGGCTGTCCTGTACGTGCTGCATGACAGCACTCAAGATGATCTGCTCCGTGACCTTCCCCAGCACTGAGGTCAGGCTGACAGGCCTCTAGTTAGCCAGGCCCTCCTTCCAGCCCTTCCTGTAGATGGACAACATAGATTCCCACCTGGGATCTCCCTGGTCAGCCAGGACTGCTGAGAAATGAAGGAAGGTGTCTTAGTGAGCATTTCCACCAGCTCCCAAAGTATCCGTGCGTGGATTCCATCTGCCCCATAGGCCTGCGTGTGTGTATGCAGTGTATCAGGTCTCTGACCTTTCACCTTGGATTATGTGAGTTCTGATCTCTGTCCCTGTCTTCCAGCTCAGGGGGCTGAGTGCCCAAAAAAAAAAAAAATTGGTTTTAGTATTAAAGACTGAAGCAAAGAAGGCATTGGGCATCTCAGCCTTTTCCCTATCCTTCATCAATATGGTTCTCTCTCCATTCAGCAGAGTATGGAAATATCCTTAGCCCTCCTTGTGTTGCTGATGTATTTATAGACACATTTTTTATTGTCCTTTATGGCAGTAGCAAGAAAGAATTCTACTTGGGCTTTGGCCCTTCTGACTTTTCTCCCTGCATAACTTAATGACATCTTTGCAATCCTCCTGAGTTGTCTGCTGCTTCTTCCAAAGGCTGTAAACACTCCTCTCCTTTTTTTCCGGAGTTCCAGCCAAACCACTCTGTTCAATTAGGCCAGTTTTCTTCCCTTCTAGCTTGCCTTTTGGCATAAGGTGATGGGCTCTCTGGTGCCTTAAGATTTCTTTCTTGAAGTATGTCCAGCCTTCCTGGACTCCTTAGCCCCTCAGAACTGCCTCCCAAGGACTCGCTCAACCATCTCCTAAAAAGGCCAAAGTCTGCCACCCCAGAAGTCCAAGGCAGCACTTCTGCTGGTCCCCCTCCTTACTTCTCCAAGAAGGTAAAATTAACACATTTGTTGTTACCTGCAAACTGAACTAAGAGTGCCTTCCTCTGCTTTGTCCAAGATGTCCTCCAATCATCACATCAACCCGAGTCATTCTCTGCTCATGAACAGCAGGTCCAACAGGACACCTTCCCCAGCTGGGGTCTTCACATGCTATGTCAGGAAGTTATGAACTTCCACACACTCCAGGAACCTCCTGGACAGTTTCTTCTCTGCTGTGTTGTATTTCCAGCAGATATTTGGTAAGTTGAAGTACCCTACCAGGAAAAGGGCCAGCAATCATGAGATGGCTCCCAGCTGCTTATGCAATATTTCATCTGCCTCTTCATCCTGGCTGGGTGGTTTATAACAGACTCCCACTAGGATATCTGCCCTGTTGGCCTTTCCCCTGATTCTTAACCACAAACACGCAACTCTGTCATCACCATCATTAAGCTCCAGAAAATCAAACCACTCCCTAACACACAGGGCTACTCCACCACATCTTCCTTGCCTGTCTGTTCTAAACAGTTTCTAGCCATCCAGTACTTCAGATGTGTGAGTCATTCATCACGTCTCCTTGAGGGCAACCATGTCATGGTTTTCCTGCTGTTCAATGGCTTCCAGCTCCTCCTGTTTGTTGCCCATGCTCTGTGCATTGGTGTAGATGCTCTTCATTTGGGCTATTGATGTTGTTACTTTTGTAGGGAAGAAGCCCTAATTCTTACATGAGCATTCTCAGACACTTCTGTGGTTTCTAACCACACATCGATACCCCTTGTGTCTTAGCTACCACATGGATCTCCATTCCCTATCTCCACTGAGATGGCAGACCATAGGACATCTCTAGTGCACAGTCCCTCAAACATCAGAGTGCCACCCTAGGCTTATCTCTAGAGGGTCTGGTTTTATCTCTTTGTAAGAGCTAAGCCTCTGGGAGATAGTCACTTGCCCAACTGGGATCAGGTACCTGTGGAGTTACTCAAGTATTAACTGCATCTTAGTCACCCGTTAACAGAAAGGTTAAACCAGAACTGCATGACCAGCCAGCACTCAGAGTGATAAAGAGGGTGTGACCCAAACAACAAAATTTACAATTCTGCTCTTTAAACATATGCATGGAGATAAACACTGCTCCTCTGTTCCCATGCACCACTGAGGAAGGACTCCTCTGAGAGCACACACCAAACCTAGTGACTCTGGAAAGTGTATGCCTCAGGGAAAGAGTCCTAATTCAGCTTACTATAATGTAACACAGTTTGCTGATGTAGTCACCATTCAGATCACAGCATTTAGATTTGTGGCTCTCAGTAATATCTGCAACAGGTGCAAAACTGGACTGAGAGCAGGAAACAAAGAGGTCTCTAAGAGCATATTGTGAGTAAGTCAGTCCTGGGGAAAAATTATTGCTAAATGTGTATCTTTAGTGTATATTCAAGGATATCTAAAACTTATCTCTGATTCTGAAAACAAATTGATATTAAAATGACATAGACCTAAATAAATACTATTGACATGAATAATCAACATAATATGAAAAGGCACAAATACCTCTGTTCTAAATTTATTCATCTGCTTCTGAAGAGATGTATGCGCCCTCATTAAATCAAATGTATTCTGTTTTCTCATCAATTTTGCTTCTCATTTTTGCCCATTTGTTCTTTTTAAGAAAAATTCTGACATTTCAAATCATGTAGTTCGCTGCATTGTTACAAATGCTTATAAATTGCCTGTGATATATCCACTGATGATGGATGACATGCAGACATTAGATAAGAAAACTATTTTCATTCTTGGTATAAAGAAGTCAGTATACAAAGTATTTTCAACAGGCATTGTCTGGCTTTAAACAGATCTTTAAATGAGGCTTCATTAAAAATACTGTAGTAATTAAAGGCCCATACTGTATTGAGAAGAACTTAGCAGAACTGTAAAGCTAATATGGAAAAGATGATAAAATCGAAGTTTCAATTCCCATATATAGCTCTAACTGTTATTTGCAACACCAATGAGAATGAAATTAATTTTGAGTCCCTCAAAAATTCCTCATGATGAGCCCTCCTTGGCTAACCAATTGAACACAACTTCCAAATGACAAGTGCCTAGCACAAAATGCCATTTCCTACAATTTAAATAAAGGGTTCCAGGCGGTTTTGTATCAGAGAGATATGGTGTTCTAGCTGAGCACGTGATTATCTCTGTTTCTCCATGGTGTTTGTTGGCAGCACAGCACTTTTCCTGCTTTGGCTACTGCATAGGTTTCATGAGCCCCTCTTCCAACATACTTTCATTCAACTAATTCCTGTTGAACCCTTTTGAAGATCCTCTCCCCCCTCTCCCCCCATCCACTTCCTGTAATATCTCAAATATATCCTCTGAGCCTGTGAACTCTGATAACATGCCTCGGTCTGTCATACAAGTTAAATGAAGTATGAATAGAAGGTAAGTGGAAGGTAATAGGATGGAATTAATGTCATTTTGGAGGATCTAGATTTCCAGACATGAAACCTGTGTTTCTACTGCTCTGAAAATAAAGGGTCACGGATGGACACAAATGTTATGTTACTGCTTAAGACAAATATATCAGGAAGACATATTACTATTAAATCCTTCATGCATTTATTTAATAGGTAAAACAATTCAATTGTTTCTCTTCTCTGAAAAAGCCATACAATGCATCCCATCTGATCCTGATTTATTGGTATTCATCCTTCCCAATATGTGTGGAGTCCTTTTGGCAGGGGCTGGCATTCTCTCATCTGTTGTATCCTGATGCACATCTGCTCAGAAGTGTCACATGTAGGTCAGGCACAGCCAGAGCCACAGACAAATAGTACAAAGGCAGATGGTTACCAACTGCACGATGGGCAAGATGTTGGCTAAACAAGGTAATCACTTGTTCTGCTCTCAAATATATTCCCTGTTTCAATAAAGATTTTTCCAACATCTTTTGAAAAATGGTGGCTAACTCCCAACAAAGATTTCTCTATGGCATGCTGCAACTTATCATTGCCAACAACCTTTGTTATTTGCCTGAGCTTTAGCAGCATCATATAGTTTAGTTATAAATTGTTCACATATCACTCTTCAGAGAGGTCATAAAGTGGGCCATTTTTTGATAAAGAAGGACAGGAAGGAATCTTTCCATCCTGATCTCTAGTGCAAATGTTAAACACATCACTCACACCTAATCCAAAATTAATAACATATTCTAGCACTACCACGGCTGAAGTCCATCTCTCTGTTACTTCCCGTGTTTTGTTATCTTGACAGTTTGTTCTTCATAGCAACATGATAGTTTACTTCACAATGTTGGCTCAAGCTTCTCTTTTAAATGCAGAACCAGAGCTCTGGCTAAATACACTAATTTTAAATCAGTCAATAACCTGAATATGAAGGTTGTTTTATATCAATTAGGATGCTGCTTGAGGTTTTGGTATTTTGGGATTGATTTCCAGTGACTACGTGATATGTTTAACAATGCTAATGATGAACTGATAATTATAACTTGGGCTATTGTGTGATGTCTAAAATGTGATGGGTGTTTACTCTGTAAATCTTGAGAACAATTCTGTATCAACTAGTGATTATTTAGCTTTATGAAAGACTACTACAATTAAATCATCCATTATATGTGAAGATTAATGCTAGTTTCATGGACATTGTCCTTTTTTCCAGTAATCTCTATTGACTGAATACACTGGTAGAAAAGAATTTTTCCTAGCCCTTCTAAAAAGAGCTTCAGTTGTGTTGATACGCAATGAAATGTGCTATTGAAATAATATTTCAGATTAATATTTACAGGCATTTCTGTTCTGTATACACATATATTGATAGGGTTCATCTGCACTGTGCAGACATGCACATTTCTTGTTGGCTAGTGATAGTAGTAATTGTAACAGCAATGCTAATACTGCTCTTCAGTTGAGGAGTGTTGATATCTCTGGGGGAAGAGTGCTTAGAAGTCAGTAATGTGTTGTTTTATCATGTAGGTTACTTAGTTCTGTGATGTAGTAACATTCTATAACAACAATGTTATCAAAACTGTTGCTATATGATGCTATTACAACAATAACTATATCTTCAATAATTTTTAACAATTTGGGCTTAGATACAGTAATACTCTGATTTTTTTTTCTTTTTTTACACCTTCTTTTGTTTAAATGGACAGAACCTGAAGCATACAGAGAAGTCAAGATTGTATGAGAAGATATCATTGGATGATACCATTATTTATGTGTTCATTTATCTTCCCATTCTGAGCATGCGTGTGAATGATTGGACACAAGCCTTATGTTTTCAGATTTCAAAGCCATGTGATAACAAGAGGCACAGCTCAGCCAAAATTCCTATTTACTTCACTCCCATTTTGCCTATATAACATCTGCAGGATCTGTGCCTCATACCAATTCCAGTTCCTTTGATGTAATAAGTACTATCTGCCATTTTTGCACCGCTGCTAAGTGGCAGGAGATGTGCTATTTAGTTGTCATCGTCAGGACTACATCTGACTGTGTTGCTCAAGGAAAGCTACTCTCCTGTTTAACATCAGTACACAGCTACCCTTACATAAAAATTCTTTTACAAAAATCTCTTATTCAGTGAAGTACCCCAAATTGGTAAACACTACTTGAAGAGATTCCCATCTGCTTTGTGAGTGCCCCTGTTAGCTGCCAGGATTTGTAAATACAGCAAATGGTATTTTTAATATGTTTCAATCACATTGTGAAATCAGTTATTCCGTGAAATGGCTGTTTCATAATATGACTATGACACCTACGATATTGGACTCTCTCAAGAGGAGACAAACTGACAGGACACATACTGAGAAAACTGAAAGGTCTGTGTACAACTCCAGATTTGCTGAAGAACTAAAATGATTGAAAAACTGTTCATTTTCCCTTTCTTTTGGCAGCTTATTCAGAATGATGACACACCCAGTATCTAAAGTCAAATGGCTTCTGCTTAACAATCTCAGAGACAGTAGGGGAAAGCATTGACATCATTGAAGTCTACAGGGTTTTGGCATTTGATTTTAATGGGTGAGAAATCACTCAGTGATTTCTAAGGGACGTAGAAGATCACAATCTACAGAGGACTGCATGTGATGCTTGGGATGTCGCATGTACAGTTATAGAATAGAGCACAGAGAACTCCACTGACATGCAGGAAACCTCAGAAGAAGAAGGAAATACATAACTTAGGAAATAAGTGCAGAGAAATTATCCAATTTCCACATACCTTATGAGAAATATATTTTTTTCACTATACTTTTGTACAAACATATGTATGTTCTGCAAGCAGCATGCGCACATGTGTCTGCTTCTAAGATCCTGAAAAATCAGCTGTCCAGACTGGGGCCCTTGTAGGAAGGTGCCACAAGGTTCATTTAGCTGTTAAGCACTAGGATGTCACCCTGTCACAGCACCAAGCTGTAGTTGAAGACACTTCTGTCTCCAGCCACTTTCATGCAGATTTCACTTGGGACTCAAAAGGATATTCCAGGAATAACAGACCCCATTTAACATTTTCTCCAAGGACATTAAAAGAGGACCTGACTTTCTATGTCTGGTCTGTGGTCTGAGCATATATTAACTGGGGACAGCAGACTCTGCATCAAACCTGTTGTGGAAAAGCTGAAGTGGAGTAACAGTGCACTAAATTTTCTGTGTCTCTCTTTCTAGACGCAAGCAAGTAGATTAACAGCTGGGCTTGTGAAATGCTGTGAAATCTACAGATTAAATTTAGTGCCTAAAGTCATGTGCAGTGCTAAATACTTTTATTGTCTTCTGAAATTAGAAACACCTTTGAAATAATTTCAAACCCTTCTCCCACACAGTCAAATAAAGGAAATTAATCCTGGCCACAATTAACTTTCTATCCTCATTTCTCAACCTGCTCTGTCTGCTACTTCATCTGACCTGTTCCTACACTTCACTGATCAAATGCAGTTGCAAGCATATCCATCATTTTACAGCATAATGAAGTGTAAACCTTTTCTGAATCAATCTGTCATGTGAGCCATAATTTGGAGTTCAAAAGATTGCATCCAAGACCATTTTAAGCTTTAATCACAACCATGCTGAATGATGGGCTACTTGCCATTAGCAAATGTGTCTCTCCTTTGCTGCTCAACATTCTCAAGGAGTCCAGAAATTCTACAATTTTAATAAATGTTTGGAATTTATCTAAAATAATAAAAAACCCAATCAACAACAATGAAAAATACCCCACAAAGTAAACAAATACTTTTTCTTAAATGACCTTGTCTAATAGCCTAATGTCTAGATTCCTATTTGAGGTGAGTACAAGAGAAAACATGATAGCAAAATTATCTCAGTGACCTGAAAGCACACACTGGAAGCAAAGATGTTAAACCTAAATATGATTATATATGGGGTACTGCCTGTATCCTTCAATTTTGCCTCATATCATCTGCTGTTACATAAAGGCTAGTTCAAAACAGCCTGCAAAAAAGCAATCATGCACCATTTCATACAAAAGACTAAAGTAATCAAGCAGCAATATAGCACTGATACACTAAATCCAAAACCTGACATCATTGGTTTTCAATACTGTTGTCAGATAATATTAATAGTAACTGAATCCAGCGTCTGGTTCCCAGGAAGGAAAAACAATCTTTCTCCACTAGTCCTCACATCCTCAATATGTAATATTAAATTCAGAATGGTCAAGCTGTAAAATGCCTTACAAAGAGCAAGGAGGAGGGAGAGCCTTCAGGAACACAGGGAAAGCTAGAGGAGAACAACCAAAATCAGAGTCACACCGACCCAAAAAGGTGAAGAGCAATGAGGATCAGAGCATTAAACAGCCTCACTCATCACTAAACGAGGTTAATTAAGACTAGATATTTATCACCATTTTAATAAGGGATTAGAAATGCAGGCTGCACTTTCAAAGAACAGTATAAACAACATTTAGATAAGTAGAATCATTCAAATTGGTAACACCCAATGAAACAAACACTGGCAAACCTGCAGATCCTGCTGAAGAAATTTGGTTTTCTATCAGTTGTCTTCAAGAGGTTATGGGATGCCTTAGAGAAGGGCAAAGTAGCAATATGGCATACATTTTTAGAAGGTGGAGAACAGTCTGAGGAGCTAGAGCTCGAGGAATGTAACTTCAGTGCATAGAACTAATTACTGAGCAAACTTATTAAGCAAACACCTCTGAAGCACCCGAAGGATAATACAGTGATTGAAACCTGACAATCCTAGTTATTGAGAAGAATCATGTCAAACCAATCTCCAAAGTAATCTTTGTGTCAGATCTGCCAGCCCTGTATGGCTGCCCCAAGGGCACCACTGTGAAGTTCAGACAACAAATTCACCTGACCATTCATCACCCACTTACCAAAGAGCTCTCCAACCTTCACCCGCTGTAACAGCAGCTTAGATATCTAGTTCATGGGTGGACATGTACACAGAAGGAGAAACATGCTTAGAGCTGCTTTTGGTTTTGTCAAACACAGACATGTTTCAAATAATGTTCAGTAGGGATTTACCATAGATTTTGTCACATTAAAGAGCTTGTAGAATAGAACTGAAAAACAATTTTTTCTGCCCTTCATAGATGACAGCTAACTGGGAAGGGATGCAAGTACTTTGGAGGACAGGGATAAGATTTTAAATTATTTTGACAACCTGCAGAAGTGATCCAAGGTCTGCCGGGTGTTCAGTAAAAAGAAATTCAAAAAGCTTCCTTTAGTCTGCTAGAACTGCACAATGGAGAACTAACGGTAAGTCACCATTAGAGTGGAAAATATTCAGCAACTGCTGTGATTCACAAGCTAAAAATGTGTGTGTGATGGTGCTGCAGAAAAGACAACTCCCATTCTTGGATTCACTGGCCAGAATGTCATGTGCAAGACACCAGAAGTATTTAACATTCTCTGATCCATAGTGATATGTTTCCTGCTGGAGTGTTGCTCTACCCAAGGCCAGTAACTACACTTTAAAGAAAGACATGACAAGCTGCAGAGAGAGTGGAGGAGAAAAATAAGTATGACAAGAGAGCTACAAAATAGTATTTCTATATAAGTTAGAGAATTTTGCTGTGTTTACTGTGGGAAAGACCCAGGGGTAAGGGGTAGGGCCAGGCAGGAACCCATACAAGCCCTCCAGCTTATCAGGTTATAATGAGAGGGAGTGAGATCAAACTTCCTGTGTCTGCTAAGGCCAGTACACAATATAATTGGCTTGATTTGCATCAGTGAGATGTATTTAAGTCCTGGAGCATTCTATGAGAGATTTTTGGGAACAGGTTTGACAGAAAGGAAGGGTTAATACAGCATTAAAGCAACAGAAGGTGGACCCATAGCTTTTCTGAGAGGAGGTGCTGGAAATGGCAAAACGGCCTCAGAAACCATTGCTCACCCCAGCATCCCCCTGCTACAGGGAAACAGAAAGAAACCTTCAGGGGGTGAGAAAGTGGCTGAGAAAATCCTGAATGGGCTGGGCAAAGGGCAGCTAAAGAGTGGCCCTGGTTTGGTGGCCTTCCTCTCCAGGAGACAGGCATTTCCCACAGCCCACTGAAACCCCAGCATGGAACTCACTTGAGACTTGGAGGCTTGTGTTTCTGTGGATGTTGATTGAACGTAATATGTAAATGGCCTGCTCATTTTTTCTCTGGCTGCAAAGGTGGAGTGATGGTAGTTTTATTATAGCAGGAGTGTTCTTCAGTAAGGTAGTTAATGAGCTGTCAAGACTTCTGTAATAAACTTCTCTGTCAGAGTTGTAAGTGATAAGTCACTGCAAAATGAAGCTTACTTTTAGTCATTGCTCAGAAATGTATTTTACCAAATATAGAAATAAACCTCATCTTTTTTAAGAGTCTTATCTCTCAGTAAAAACAAACTATGAGAGTTTCTCAGACCAACAGGGTAGGGTTCTTTTAATATGAATATAATCACTCCTTTTTGCTTATAGTGGAAATATATGTGTTGTAGAGTTGTAAAACAGAGTGGAGGAAATTGGGAAATTCTGCCTCATCAGTACCATTACTTCCGCCTCATGTTGTTTCTCTTTCCTCATGTGTCCTCTTCCTGAGAAGACAACTAATCCTGGCCACAAGTAACCAAGAGCACACAGAGCTCCAGAAGGGACATGATGATACTTTACAGCAGAGCACATTTGCTTGTCTTGACATTTTCTGAATTAAAAAAATTCAGAAAATTGCCACCCCCAGTTCTTTTCTTCCAAAATACATTGCTCAGAGCTGTGCTCAAAGGGGCAGGGAGAAGAGATGAAGGTATTTGCTGTAAATAATTTGTCTGAAAGCACATTTCCCTTTGCAAATGATGTACACACTGTTTACAGTCCATGCCTTTAATAACTGTTTTAAGTTTTACAGCTTGGATATACTTCAGCTGATTTTCTTCCTGAGCTTTCTGCTGCCTTTCCAATTTTCATGTCTTATGGCTGGTCAGAGAAATCATGAGCTCCTATTTCTTGTCTACAAGATGATCCAGGCTTTATGGTCGGGAAAATTCCCTCTCCTGGTTTCTGATTATACTCAGATGTTTTTCTAGTATTCCTGAAATGTGTCTATAGATAAGAAAATTTTGTGGGAAGCTGCAAGTGCCTTTTTCTGAATATTCACATAGGTTTCAAAAGGATTTTAGATTCTGCTTACCTCTGGCAAAACATAGAAAGTTTCCTGCATTAGTGTTCACGAATCGGTAAATACAAAAGGGCAAAATATTCCAACAAGTCCCAGTTGCACCCAGCAGCGTGTGAGCAGTGCCCCTCCACCTGTCTATCTCCCAGCTCCCGTGCTGGCACACTGGTGGCTGCACTGCTCACCTGGACATCTTCCCTTACAGTTGATGGGGATCCCTATTGTTACTGCCTGCATTTTACTTAGCAAGAATGTAGGAGTACTTCTGCTGACTCTTCCGCTTCCTTCCCTCCTGGAGAGTGACTGAGGGACTGCGGTGTTTTACTTATGACCTCTGGTGGTAAAAGGGAGACTCTACAACTCCTTTATTTGCATTAAAAATGATCACGAAAAGAACAGGCAGCCTTGTTTCGTATCACGAATTAGGCTGTGGCTTAGCTGGGAATGATTTCTGATCAAGCAATGAATTTTCCTTAAGTAAATCCTTGTATGATACGGAGTCAATTGAATGAATGTTGTCACAAAATTTGTATCATTAGCAGAGACACAGTGGGGACATGGGATCTGTTACCTGCCTGCTTCTCGAGTGCTTGCACTCCAGGAATGTCCTTGCTCTGTGATTATTTATTTTATGGCATTTCCTTCTCTAAAGTAATGTACAAAACGATTACAAACTTTATTTAGCACTGAATACTTTGCTTGTAAAATTAAATTTCTTTCTCACTTCTCAAGGATTTTGCACCAGATAAAATTGTGAATCCGTTTGCACTTACACAAAACTCTAGGCAGAGCAGGATCCAGACAGAGTTTGGTTAACCAATCTGCAGAATCACAGTGAAGTGTGTACATATAAACTGTGCATTAGCTAAGTATATATAAATATTAACTACATATTACTGAGGGGAATGTTGTGGAAAATGGAAATCAAATAACATACAGACATTTGCATAAGAAAGGCAGTGCTGGATACAGGCCAGGATATCTGAAACCTAATCTTGTCTTCAGACAGCTGGCAGCTCAAAGCAGCTACCAAACAATTTTATTACTCAGTACCAGCCCTAGCTGTTGCCCCCATCACCTGCTTATGCTATGGAGGTGAATCCTTGTGTGTCTGTTGTCCAGTGGATCAAACCTCAAGCTTTACTTGAGGGAAAAAAGAACAGCTTTTCTCCTGCTCCAGCTGCCACCTCCCTGAGGGGCAGTTATCCAAAATTTCACAGCAATGAAGTTGCTCACTGACTGAGAAGGGGACCAAGTATGGCTCCAATCTCCCCTCCAGCCCTTAAATTGAATGAGAAAACTCAGGGCATGTTTTGGGATTTTTCTTTTCTTTTTTTCTTTTCTTTTTTTTTTTTTTCTGGTTTTGTTTTAAACAAACCTCTCCTAAACCGCAAGCAAAAATTAGCTGCCATTTCCCAGACACTCAGCAGTGCAGCAAAATCCTGCCTCTGCAAAGTTTGACATGGAAGGATAAGAACTAATGACACTGAAGGAAAGGGATGAACTGCAGGAGTGAACATTTCCCCTGCAGAGACCTGCAAAGAAATTGGGTCACCGCAGTGAGCCTGACAGCAGGGCTTCACCCTGCCAAAGCATGTCAGTCTACTTTTAGCCCTGTGTACGTGTAGATCCCGCTAGTCTGTCCTTAGTTTTAAGCCCACTGACTTTACTGGGACCTTTCCTTTGCTTAAATCTCCGCGTCTCTATGAGCTAGGTCAGCAAAGATGGCTATTTGAAGCTTTCCATCTGTATTAATGAGGCTAGATGTTTTTGAAGTAGCCTTTTCAAAAGTTACTTTACAAATCTGTATCTTACATTATCTCTGTTCTGAGAAAGGCAACATCACTTTTAGTGAAATAAGGTATCAGTGCGTCTGTTCCTGCAGCAGTCACAGGAAGAAACACTCTTTCTTCTCTGGAAAGTCAGGGAATGTACACTTTATTATAAGGCTAAGCAATTAAGTTGCATTTGGGAAGAGTTTCATAACAGATAGCAGACGAAGTCCTCCCTGCAAATGGATATAAAGTCTCCATTATGTCTCAGACATTTTACTGAAGACACTCTGACTCAGAAGTCACTTTGACAACGTGTTGAAACATCTAAGACCCAGCTTCAGCACCTTTTCACCCGGTGCTGGGTGTTGCAGCCCAGACTCATTCCAGGCCACTACATCTCACCTCATATCTCACTTGAAAGTGCCTGTCTCTGGCCATCCATTGACCACAAAGAAAGGTGATGATGGGGATGAGAGGTTTACCAGGCTTTCCAGTTGCATGCATGAAGTTACAGAACGTGGATTCAGACTGATGATTCTACAGTTGTTGCAGAGGAGGAGACATCCTGGGGAGCTCATAAATGAGCCCGGTTAAATGTGGTGTGGTGGGAAGAAGTGGTGGAGGATTTGACAACTTGCCCAAGTGCACATAGGCTGTCTGGGTGACAGCCAGGGATGAGTGCTTGGCTCCACTGCCCTTGTCCTTGCTCATTCAGAGAGGTGTGAAGCAGGCAGCTGTGATCTGACAGCTCTTTTCGGAAGTGTCTGGGAGAAAGGACGATGAAAAAAGCCATTAGAAGAGCAGATATGCCAAGCCAAATGTCCATCTTTCCCCTGGCCAGAACTTCTAAAGCCAAGATATTCATTGCAGAGGAAGTTTACTGTGTTTGTGTTGGACCTCTGAAATCTTGTACAGCATCATTGCCCCACTAGAGCCTGGTGCCAGGAGATTCACAAGCTTTGTATGTTTAAAGTATCTGTAATGAGATGGAAAGTAGGTCCTAATTCCTCCTGGGCACACCCCATAGTATCCTACAAGGTGCAGGAGCAGAACTGGTCACGTCAGCTTCACAGGGACATTGCACAGCAGCCTGAGTGTGTTGTAACACCAACAGGAGCCCTATATGATATCCCCTGTGCAACCATGGCCATAAGGTCTTGGAGAGGAATTTCAAAAGCTCCACCCAAAGATGAACAATATAAAGGAAATCCTTTGGTATTGCTGAATTCAGATTTGACACCTGAAAAGACTTTTTAGGTGAAAGAAAGGGAGGAGTGGAAAAATAGCTCATTTTCCATGTTTATGTGCAATATGGGAGACATGGGAAAATTCTCAAACCCAGAGACCATCAGCAGGTGTTAGGCATTCACCAGACAGCAGGAGGAATGGAGCCAATTTTAGCAAGGAACAGCTGACACCCCTGTGCCAGGCTGAAGGCCATGAGCTGAAACACAGACAAGCAGCAAGCTAAATTAGAAAACAAACTAAGCGGCCAATATATGTGCACAGGCCACACCACAGCCCTCACAAGCCTAACACCATCTCAGCACAGGAAGTACAAAAAGGGCATGAGGGAGACAAGGGCGAAAAGACAAGGACAAATAAGAGAAGGGGGAGAGAAGTGTGCCTCTCCCAGCAGAAACCAGCTTTCCTCTTCTGTGTATGCTTTTGCTATCTTAATGTACAAAGCTTGAGGCCAGTCGATTAGATCTCTCTCTCCCCCTTGCCATTTGTATGTCACTTCTCTGCTTATCTCGGATCTTCCCCAGGGCAGGGAGTATATCTTCTTGTGCACAGCCTAGCTGCCCTGCAATGCAGAGGTTAAGAAAAATACGAAAGCACTCACAGAGAGGAAACAACAGAAAGAGTTGTGGTTTTGGTTTTTGGTTTTTGGTTTTGTTTTTTTGGTTTTTTTGGGTTTTTTTTTTTTTTTGTTGGTTTGTTGTTTTTTTTTTTGGTGGACAATGAAAAAAAATAAATGATAGTGTCTGAACTTGTTACATTTAACTGCATAAACATATTGAAAGTCTGCTGCCCTCTGTGCCTTTATTATTCCCATGCACCTATCTCCCTAACCTCACTTACCCTGCACAGCTAAGTATGGTGCCCTTTTACTGGAAATAAGCCCTGTCCCTGTCAGTGTTGGGAAGATCACTGTAATGCTTGCTGTAGGGGAAAAAGACAGGAAAATCAGTGCCTGATGTACTAGCAGACAGTAAAACTCAAGGGTCAGAGGAAGCCACAAATCTGCCAGAGATGATTAATTCAGTAGAGAAGGTAGAAGCCTAAAGTTTTTCTGATTTCTTTGTACTGTCAAATTTCTTTTTACTTGATACAAGGGAAAATAATGTATTAAGACCCACATCTGGAAGGAGATGTCCCAGGGCACAGGAGATTCTGGGATGCTGAGCTGTCACTGGGCAGCTCACCAGCAATCAGGACCTATTTGAGTATGGGTGACCCACACCTGCCTGACGTGTCAAACTCTGCCCCATCTGTGATGAGACATGTGAGGTGGTGTAACATGTGGGCAGCCTTTGCCTGATCAGATAGGAGCCATCTGTAGTGGCTCCTCCAAATTCGTGGCTGTCTTTGGAACAGCTGAGAGATGAGTTGTGTGAGACCTGACTGTGTGAGCAAGAGTGGACAATTACTCTAAATTCCTAGCAGCAGCATTATATGTTAAGAAGGAAGAACCTAAACATTTGGACCAAAATGATTTCTTAGGTGCTTTTCCCTTTCTAAGAATGGATTTGCCTCCATCACACTGTACATACCACAATGCCACCTCATCTTCCAAACCTGTCTTCCCTCCATTTCACAGCTCAAAAAATACATGCATTCCCCTTCTACTGTCAGGACCCTATGTAGCTCTGTTCCTAATCTTTTGATCTTCTCTTCCTATCACTTTATCCTAATAATGCCCTTGGCCTCCTTTCAGTCTCCATTTCCTACTCTCATTCTGCTGCCCTTCCTTTCGCAGCTCTCCATGCATGAAATGATCTCGAGAGAAAGGTTTTTACATTCTCATCCTTTCCTGTCTAAAAGCTCACATCTGTCATGGACCTGACAAGTAGCACAGTAGTATGATAACAATAATATGCTAGATCTTCAGGATAACCATGACAGGCATATCTATGTATCTATATAGATATATATATTTGCATGTGTATATATACTTATATGCATTCATATATGCATATATATGTATATATACATTCCTGTATATGACTGCAGGAGACCTGTCAAGGACTTGTAACTAAATAGACACAGGACATTATTCTTCTTCATTCTCTTTTCTTTACCTCAGGTTTTGCATTATTTCTTCATTTTCTCAGTGTACTCTTTCAAACAGGGACTCTATTTCCGTCATTGGAGAGTACTTTAAATGGAACTAATAACAGACAGAAAAAGAGATGAGTTTCAAGATTTATGTTTTCTGCAATTTGCAGTCCCACAATTTCCAGGCTTGTAGGTTTTTCTATACTCCTTCTCCATTTCAAAAATCCTGAGTGTGGACATCCAGGCATACTGGGGTTGTCCTTTCACATCCTAATCTCTGAGTTCCATCCAGGTACTGTCTAGAGGACTGCCCATACGTTGACCTAATCTGTCTAGGGAAAACGCTGATAAGATACACAGACATACAGAGGAACAGTGCTCAAACTCATGGCCTGGTCCTGTTTAGTTTACCTGTGCAAGTACGCTCATATTCCATCTGTTCCCTAGCAAACACTTTTTCTTCTCCTTGCTTTCACTGGACAAGCTTTCACAGCCCTTAGCTGTGCAAAGAAACTGAGAGGTTCTCATCCCACTCTGTCCAGCAGAACCTGCAGAAAGTGATGCACTGAGAAGCAGACTTATGCACCATGTGCAGGACACTGATTGTACCTTCTCCAAATGGACTAAGAAGACATTTTCAAGCACATGAGGCCAAGATCCTGAAAACACCCAACAGCAGCATCCTTTGAAGACAAATTCTGTCTGCTAAATACCATCTGTCAACCCGTGACTCGTATGCATACAAACACAAACAGAAACAGAGGCATGTGGTCAGAATGGTGTTCATAACAAAGTAGCTGAAGTGACGACTCACATTCTTCTGCCCCTTCTTCCCCACACTCTTTCCTAAGCCTGGGTGCTGGTCTTCCAGCCTGCCTTGGGCAATAGAGCTGTCAGAGGTGAGGCACTTTGAAGTGTCTTACGAGTTTGCTTTGGAGTGTGTGCAAACATGGTCACAACAGTACTTTATAATGGACAATCAGTTTGCAAAGGACTTTTGACACACTGTCAGAACAAGCTTCAGGGCTCTGGGTGCATTGGGGTAGGAAAATTATTAGCTGAGAAGTGACCTCTGATGAAATATATCAAGATTATGGATCTAAACCTCCTTGAATCTTTGCCTGTGAACTATTGTGCATGGGTTGGTTCTGGTGCCTCTTTTCTCCTGACTCTAATAACTGACAAATTCACTGATCTTCAAAGCAGGAGAAACTGCCATGACTGACAAGTTTGACCTCTTCTACTCTGCCCACCACAGAGTTTCACCATACAAAACATGCCCCAGAGGAAATTCTGTAATTGCTATTTGTGGTTATCCATGCAAGGCAGATCTGGTGTGTCATTTCTTGCACAAAGTTTCATTTGGGATGGGAAGAATTTGGCACTTTGTGGCTCAGTAATTTTGAGGCTAAATACCTTTCCTGAGTGCTAAAAACTAGTACACATGCATTTGGCTTTGATTTCCCAAAGACTGCTGTAAACTTTTCCCCTGGGAAGGAAAGATATATATACCTGTGATACCAAGTGCCTGACACATCCTCAGCAGGGATCAGCTGGAGCTCACCACTCACACATTTCCCGCTGTTGAAAAAAAATTAGTGGAGAAGGTAGGGCTTTTGGATTCTGGGGAAAAAATGAGAGCATATGATTTTGAGACCCTCTACAAGACTTTCTTATCAAGACAAACCTAAAGTGACTTGGGCTTATGAATTAAATTGCAGTGCAATCAAGAAGGCTGAAATTGTGGGGATTTTGGAAGGCTACCCTTTACAACTTATGCACCTTGATGAAACAAAACTTCCCCATGCCTTGTGGTTCCTCAGAAGGGAAGACTAGGAGTCTGAGCTCAAAGGTTCCCCTGTGACAGAGGAGAAGAAAGAAGGACCAATTCACATGCCGTCTCTGATCTGCAGTTTGGATGCAGCTCTTCCAATAATTTCCAGTTCATTCTATTATTACTTACCATGATTGATTTCTGTGGTTATTTTTTCAGTGATGCATCAATAACTGAATATAATCCAGTTATTTGTATGCTCTATAGGCTAATGCATAGGATAAGTCCTTACTTTTATGAAAGCTTAACAGGCATAGAACATTGTTTATTATAGTGGGGAGAAAAATAATGTCAGATTGGACTTGAAATGTGTTGGGGAAAAAAGACTGAGTTCTCCATTTATGAAAATTGAAGTCCTAAAATTGGTGTTACTCATTTCATCTGAATAACTAAGCAGTAATGACCATGGCACAGGCTATTGCAGGCAATTAATGATCAGCTCTTGGGGTTGATGGCCTGTGAGGAAGTTAAGGGACATTAACCTCTGCTGTCTATTAATCATTCAGATATTGCCAACTGCTGACTCTGTTGTAGATTCCTTCCATTTTTAAAATATAGGCCTTAAAATTTACACTAAAACATCCACACTGTAATGGCTATAAGTGAGACAGATATTTCTGCAACAATGGCAAAAATTAGGTCAGTGCTGTGATTGCCCAGAGATATCTTAAGGATGTCTTGGCTTCTATTTGGGTGTGTATGGCCAGTCAAAGAAAGTGAAAAGACACCTCCTCATTCTTCCAGTTTTCCTGGATTCCAGGGCATCTCCCTTCTGGGAACTGATTATTCCCATTCACCAGCATGACATGCCGTAAGAAGAAACAAGGACGGGGATATTGTGTGTTTTCCTTTATTTGTGCATGAGTTTCACCTCTCTGGGAAGGGGAGGAAGAAATATTAGAAGAATGGAAGATACTTGGGTGTGCATATATATATACACAAATAATACACACACAAATACACATACATAAAAATGAGAGAATGAATCTCTCATACAATAAATACAAATCTCTCATACAAAAATCAACACTCTTACATTTTTTTCTTTTGAAAAGAGGACTTATAAGTTGT
Source organism: Regulus satrapa (assembly GCA_013396955.1). Lineage (NCBI taxonomy): Eukaryota > Metazoa > Chordata > Aves > Passeriformes > Regulidae > Regulus > Regulus satrapa. The sequence continues at coordinate 234,947 of VWZN01001868.1, forward strand.
ATTTATTTTGGCCTGTCTTTTAATGAGTAATATTTAACAAAAAGCACCTGATTTTCCTGTCGTCCAATATTTTGCAGCCCGCTTCATGATGCAGTTATATAGTTTTGCCTTCAGTACCATTTCAAACTGCAAGCTCAGATGTTAGATACAACTTTATAGCACAAACAAGCATAAAAGGCCACAAATCCCTCAGATCTTCAAGAATGAGTCTGAAATAGGTAAAGGGTAAAGAGTGAGAAGAAGGAACCATAATAATTATTTGGTTTATTCCAGTGGCAGAAATTAACCTCTTCTGCCTTTTGTTCTTGTTTGTGGTAAGGAGGGATACGAGTGTTGTTTTTAAATGAAGTTATATTAGATAGGATTCACCAAGTTCCATGTATTGCTGGTGTAATTTTGCTTCAGACAAAGCCAAGCTAATTCACATGAGATCACTTTATTGCTGGTCTCACTGGAACTCTTTAAAAAAAAAAAAAAAAATCAACACTCTAAAGAGAATCAGGAGAGCGAAAATTGTAGGGAAATGCACCCAAACAGCATTTACCACTTCTATGGAAGATGGAATTCTTATATGCTGAAGAATTTATTTTCTCCTATATTACTATATCCTCAAGCCTAGAATATAATTGCTTCTTCCTCATTATGAAAAGAAAAACTGATGCCATCAGAACTGTCAGAACAGTGATGACAAATTGAAAATGCACCTTTTACTGTAGCTTGTGTTTTAAAGCTGCATCCAGATCTCACTCCATTTNAAAGAAAAGAAAAGAAAAGAAAAGAAAACTCTGTTCCTAGAAGTCCAATCCAGAACAAGCTCTACTCTTCACCCCTAGACATTACTAAGTTGTTTCCAAACAGAAAATGAGCAGCTAATTATAAACTGGCAGGTTGATCTGCCAGTGCCATGGCAAGACAAGCCTGAGCTTCACACTAAACAACCTTTGCCACTGTGTTACATTTTCTGTTTGTTGCGAGTCTGATCTTTTGATTGTGTGTCCAGATAAACTGTCCAGGTTATAATTTCTTAAAAGTGTCATGTCTAATACATGAGGTTTGGGTATATTAGGGACTAAAGGAACTGGCTGTGAAGCTTCAAAAGAAAACATTTGGAAGGAGGAGGATATGGAAGGTCTGACCTTCCCAACCCTATGAAGCTGGCTGCCTTCTGTACCTCTCTGGTTTAATTAAGACTGGCCAAATATGCTTGCCTCAGCTGAAATCTTCGCTCTTGGTCCTTCCTGTGATGAATGCAATGAAAACACTCAGGCTACTTTGCATCCTCATTAAAAAAAAAAAAAAGCAGCAGCTTAGTTTTAATGGGTAATAATTTTACAGATGGTTGAGCTTCCCTAGCAATCAGATTTATCTTCTTAGGGGTTTTGTATCACTTCTTTTCATAGTTTCTAGTTTGATAGCCTAAACATTCAGAGCAGCTTCTCCTGATCATGCTACACACATTGGTTACCTTCAGGTCTACAAACCAATTCCTGAAAAGAAATAACTGAACCCTTCATACTTTATTTTCTTATTCTTTTTATGGTGAGATCAAAACACTCAAAGCATTCATATACTATTTCTGTATTTATTACTATAAGGAATAAATTAACTTCATAATTATTTAGAAAAAGTTGCAGTAGATGCCGTGTACACAAGAGGGCAGATCTGCTTCTTCTTTCAGCATCAGCAGTCCCCTGTTGTACTTCGTTCATCAGTTAGCTTCTGCTTCCAGCTGGGTGTCTGGGGCCGGATATCAGGGAGCTGTAAGGCAGGCTTTCGGTCTGAACAGACAATACCATGTGGGGATGGTCTCAAGGTCTTTTATACTGCTAGAGCAGTGCCTGTGGGGGTAACAAGTACTCATTTATAAATGTTACTTTATAAGATTGCCACTGTGGTCGCTGAACATAACTTTCTGGTTTGCAATTGGCTCTCAAGCCTAAAGGAGCAGAGTTCATACCTGGCTTATTTACCCTGTCCATCACCCTTTTTAGTCCATTTTTCCCTGTACAATGTTGGAAGCTCAGGTACCACTTTCCACCCCTCTCTGCTGACTGACTATGATGATTTCATTTAAAAGCCTTTGACAGGGAGAAAATACCCCTGACCTGAAGGCAGGCTGGGGGCTGTGTGACTCTGTGTGACTGTGTGTCATGTTCCATGACATGGAGCAGAGCCCCCAGCATGGGTGGCTTGCTGTTCCCTCTGCTCTGCTGCCTTGGAATCTCACTTGATGCTGGCAAGCCTGATTGTGGTTTAAATTCCCTGAATTTAACCCCCCTGAGAGGAAAGAGCACTGTGTCTGAGTGTTTGCTATTCCCTTCCCAGGCTTGCTCTGGGTACTGAAGTAGGGAGCAGCTACCCCAGGGGACCCAGGGTGCAGGTCTCATTCTCAGATAAGTTTTCAAACCTCATGGAGGACAAGGGACTTCCCTAAATTCCCAGAATTAATCCAGCACTCTGCTTCCCAGGTGAGCTGGCTGCTGCCTGGTCATTCCCTGAGGACAGAGTGCACTCCTTTCCTTTGGCTCATAAACCACTGCTGACTTCTCTGGTCACCACACAGCTAGAGGAGTCCAGGAAATTTCTGCAAAACTCTCCTATGGGATGTAAGCAACTCAGCCTAGGTGAAGGAATTATGCTCTTCCTTCCTTATAGAGTTTTGATTTAACTTAATGAAACAAAAACCCAGTGGTTTTATACAATGACATGAAGACACACACTGTGTACATCATGTGGTCCAAACCCAAAAGGAACTTAGAAATTCCGAAAAGCACCAAAAGACTTATTCTTTAAAAGAAGAAGACACTTTCTTTGAAATATTTTTCTTTCAGCATCTAGAATCTTTTGGGTAGGGCAGAAAATAATATAGCATTTATCTTCCACATGCCCTTGGAAAAAGGTGGAAGCAAGTAAATGAACTAGCAAACCCAGGCTTTTTTAAAGAGCAAAGGTCAGGAAAGCTCATCTTTAAACAGGCAAACTTGGGGGGGTGGGGGGTGGGGAAAGGAGAATTGACCACAGTTTATCTGAAAGCTTTCCTCTTGTGCTTTATGATATCTCCTGACACTGTCACATCCCTTGTATTTTATGTATGGGGCAGAATATTGTTGTCACCAGTGTCACTTGGTAACCATCCAGCTAAAGGCCACCTGTTGGAGAACATCTCGGAGCTGAATGTCAGCTCTGAAAAAAACAGGGATATAGTTAAAGCCACTAGTGTCAGACATAATTAGAGGCTTACTGGGACATCGCTGGAAGAGACTCCAGAACTTTCCAAGATGCTGGATTACTGATGATAAAATATATCTGCTTTTCCGTTTTAACAATCTACAAATTTGCACTTGTGGAAAGGCTGTTGCAGAATATCTCACATCAATCACAATTAGAGAAGTGCTAATCATGTTCAAGAGTTGTTAATAATACATTAAATTAAATGAGTGACACATGATCTTGTACAGTGTGCTCACCAAATGGCAAGCCCACCCCAGAACCTCTTGCGTGTTCTCTTTGGTATGCAAGTTTAATCTACAAGTCTATAAAAATTTATGCTTTAATTAGATTATTGTAGTGCAGCAAATAATTACAATTCTTATCATCTATTAGCCATCTTGTTCCTTTTAAGAGACCTCTGCACAGACAAGACATTCATGGGGGTATCTTGCCAATATATTCCACAGTGCTGTAGTAAAATTGTTCTAAGAACCTTCACCTATTCAAAGGGAAAGAAAAAAAGGGGGATTGTGTGAATGTGACCCCTAAAGAAGCCAGCAACAGGAGACAATAATTTAAATGGGGGTTTGTAGTTTCTAGCTAAGACAGTACAGGGAAGATCCATCAACAGATAAAGAAGTTGCATATCCAGAGGTTTTGTAGACTCTGCTAAAAAAAACCTGTCTTTTGCAATCGAGAGAACTTTGGTTGCAGTGTAACTTGTTAATAGTGAAGGTGAGAACATATATATGTGAGAGCATATATACCTTTGCATACATAGAGAGGTGAGCATTGGTGAATGTATAGACAACTAATACAAATTAGAATATATAGACTTTATATATTCTATATACAAATATAGATTTCTATAGTCTCTAGACAAACAAGAGAAAATACAAATACATTGGCTGGCTGCTGGAAGAGGACCCAGGGCTATTTACCTTCTCTTACTAGCCCTTCTCAGCATCTGTTTTTGTGTGCAGCTGGTGCTGTGCTAGCTGCCTCAGTGCATAGCCTATCTTCTACCTGAGTAATAGACTGCTAGAGGAGTATTAATTCTACCAGGACCAAAATATTCACTATCTTACTAGCCAGTTGTTAGAGGGAGATGACAAACTATTTAAGATTATAATTTATTGAGAATTTCTATTAATGCTAAGGAAAAAAAAAAACAAAACACCAAACAAGCAAGATGGTCTATTCTGGCATTAATTTTATAGAGGTCTTGAAGCCCTGTGCAAATCCCAGAAATGTGGGAACATGCTGATTCTGTGACAGCAGCAGACTTACTCTGGCTATTGAGCCTGATATTAGTCATTAGCAATTTCAAAATAATAAAAGGCTTTGAAAATTGAAGAAGAAACAAAGACAGAGAAATAAATTAATACTGGCCAACATGGTCTTATGGAAAATTTATCTGTTCATAAAGAAAGACCGATTTTCTTTTTTTATGAAATTAGAAGTTTGTTGCACAAAGGAGCTTGTCAGCATAAGAAGTTATACTTAGATTCTACTTTAAAATATCCTACATGACACATGAGCTACTGCTATAAATATAATACACTAAATGCCCTAAACTGTCTGTATGACAGACACCAAAAATTGCTACTCCATGGGTTCTCATAAATGGTCAATTCTAGTCATGCCCCACAGGCATTTGTATTAGAATTGAACTCTGTTCATGACATCACAGAAGCATACATAAGATTATTTCTAGAAATAGGTGTAGATTATGTAGCAGGACACAATGGTGAGGAAAGGACGGTGATACACTGAGTGACCTTGATCACTCTAAGAACCTGGGGTTCAACACCTACCTCCAGCCTAGGGCACCCATGAGCACTTCTGGATGTACCTTCCCTCGGGTCAGGTGTCACAGTCAAAGCATGCTTTGATGCTAGTGCCAGGTGGGGATCACACCAGGAAGAAGCACATCTGGAAAAGATCCAGACCATCCTCCCAGACTGGGTAAATGTATCCTCAGAAACATCAGCTCCTAACACCTTCCTTTGAGAGGTGACAGCATGGATGGACCAGCACAGTCACCCAGGACATCTGGGATCCTGAGTATACAATCAGAGGAGCAGTAAGATAAATTTAGCTCAGTTGTCAACACAGATACCAGCACGTAATTCTGTTGTGCCCATTTTTAAAGGGGCTTGAAAGGCTATCGGGACTGCAGCAAAGAGCTGCCACAATGAATTAAAGGCTGGGAAAACTACTGTGTGTTCTGATACGGGAAGAATCTGTTAATTCTTCAAAAACAGACTGGAGGGAGATTGAGTGTCTGTGTGTAATGTCCTGTGAGGGGGGGAGGGAGTGCTTTAATACCTGGAAATTAAATCCAAGTGCATTTAAACCAGAAATAGGAACATATAGTTTTTGGCAGGGAGGTTATTAATTTCTGGAATAAGCTACAAAAGTTGCAAAATGTTGCATTTGCCATCATCAATTGTCTCTGAGTAAGGGCAAGTATTTTGGTGGAAACACTCTCCTCTCCTCTCCTCTCCTCTCCTCTCCTCTCCTCTCCTC
>VWZN01001868.1:252728-283115 GCA_013396955.1 Regulus satrapa
TTTTTTTTTTTTTTTTTTTTCACAATCCTAGCTGTGTTGCTTTCCAGGGCATCACTAGCAAAGTGGCAGAGAAGATGCATAAGCCTTAGCAGTAATGAACCCCCGAAGCTGTAAGATCACTTCTAAGGCAGAACCCACACTGCAAAATGGTTCATGGTTACTGCTGAGACTTTGCTAGACTTGCACAAGCACTGCTTCATCTAGTGAGCCTTAGAGGGGAGATCCAAAAATATATAATGTTTAGGTGGCAGCTTAAATTTTTTTCATGGTAGATGAATATAGAAAAAAAAATCTATGAGGTGAGAGGCTGAGAAAAAAACTCTGAACATAATTTTTGGTAAACCCCTTTAAGATGAAATCTATAAATTCGCTTCTTTAAGACCAAGGAAGGACTCAAGTATCTTCAGAGCACAGATGTTTCAAAATCTAGTACCTTACAAAATCTGGTATCTTGACTCTGCAAGATAATAGAAATGAAGATGTCCTTTAGATTCATATGCTATAAATATTTTTTTTTCTATTTGTTAAACTTATTAAACAACTGACTGTATGTACTGAAATAAGGCATGAGGATTACAAAGGAATAGACAAGTGAGCAGTGTCCAAAGAATAAAATGATTCTTTAATATTTTTCTCTTCAGACTTCTAGGAACATTTAATAATTAGCAGAGAAAGTACACGAGAGTAGAGAATAAGGCAGACAATGACTAATTTGGCTTTTGAGGCATCCCTAGGATGATTTATGTGATGATATACATCACCAATTAAAGTGCATCTTATTGTATCCTCAGGTTTACTCAGGTTTAAGGCAATGGCATTTTCCTCTGTTGACTCCTGAAAAATGTAGCTCTTATTTAAATACAAACTATAATTTTTAACCAGCAACTATTTCCTTTCCATAGAAAGCTTTCTGCAAATTTTGCATTTTTAAAATTTTCCAATAATTTCTGTATCAATAACACAGACTAAGCTGAGACTGCTGTCTAAATAGCAGACAACAGGAGATACTCTTTCTTTTTGGGCCAGGGTCCATTTCCTCCCTATCTGACATAGATATTGATGTTTCAGCGAAGAAAACAACGTAGCACAAAAAGAGATGCTTGATTTTTAGACTTTAGAATAACGGCCTGTGTTACCAGAAGGGAACCAGAACCCACTGACACAGCAGCAGAGAGCCAGGGCCTTGGCTAAGTTCTGACTGGGAATGCACCTCTATGGCTGGATGCAAGCAGAGGGATCATGTGCTGATGGTTCACCTCTAAAAACCCCCCAGCCAGTCACTAACTCCTGGGACAGATGAACAGAGGCACATTAGCTGAGGGCTGAGTGAGATCCAGGCAACTGAGCAAGTCCACGTGGTGCTAGCACTGCCACCCACAGATCCTGGCTGAGCCTCTGCTTCCATAGGCAAACCTGTGTCTGGGGACTGCATGGATCAGAGGATGTGAGGACCAGAGTAGTAGGCAGCTGGGCTGGAAGCTTCTCAAGTGGGCATGCACGTGTCCAGCATGTTCCCAGCAGGTTCCCACAGCCTGAGGACTGCCAGAGCCACCTTATGAACTGCTGCAGAAGGGGTGAGAGGCAGTGGCTGTGGGGGAAGCCCCATATCAGCCAAAAGATGCATTTGGTTTCAGAGCCAAGGAGATAGGCCTGCACCAATCTGAATAATGCACTGTATCATCCTATCAAGGGCTTTCCTGGAAATCCTCCTCAGACTCCCAGACAGATTTAGTTGCTGTCATTGGTGTAGACTGACAGTAGTAGGTTGCTAAAAATTGAACATTACCTAAAGTTTCAGCCATTCCAAAAGCAGGATGACATTTCTAAAATTAAGAGCAAATACTGTGTGAAACACATAGCCAAAGAATTTAAGAGCTACTTAATTTGCTTTTGGCAGGTGCTAGAGTATGGATATACAGTGAGGAAAAATCCTTAATACCTGGAAATGGTTATTAAAGCCAATGTTTGTCTTTTACTTAGTTTAATTAATAGCTAATGACAGACACATGACAGTGGATAACCACTACCTGCCTTAACCTAAGTCAAAGCTTCACAGAGCTCCTCCTGGTGTGTTTGGCTCACTTGAAGAGGCCTATCAACAGCAATTCATCACCTCTGAAGTGGGGCTGATAGGCAGCAGAGGGTGTTCTCAGAAACTCAGCTGCTGGGGAGGGATGGCAAAAGTTGGCTCTGCAGAAGCAGCCCTGAGCTCTGCAGTAATAGTCAGGAGGCATTTCAGGGGCCAAAGTCCCTGCTCTCCTGCTGAGGGGGCTGCTGCAAGGTACAGGGCTATAGCACAGCAGAGCCCAGGATAAACACAGTGGAAGAGACTGAGACTGAAATCCTCTTGTTACTTGAGTCTCTCAGGCAGATTTCATGTCCTCTTGTCAAAAGAAATAACATGAAGTAAGGATCATTTTACACCCTAAATGTAGCAGAAGGCTTCTGATGAGCTGTCCTGTTCATTTGAGTGATTTGTCCACTTTCCCACGCCAAATAATGCTGCTCTATAGTGTAAGTTGTGGGCTCTGCATGGTGTTGGACAAGACCTTTTTGTGGGAAAGCCCACATATGCTCAGACCTATGCTCTCTGGCCACCTCTGTTAACTCCTGTACTGTTTTTTCTCCTGATCTCTTGGAAGCAGATGGTTGGAAACACAGAGACTTAGCCTGAAACCTTCTGACTGTAACAACTTCCAGTGGTTCAGGAAGCTTTCTGTGATACCACAGATTTTCTTTCTGTGGTGACTCCAGCTAGAAGATCCTCTGCCAACCTTCCCACTTTCACCAAGAGTTTCCAATGGCATATTCCCACTTTACTTGTGCTGCTACATTTTTTGGGGGGGAAGGACATGCTGAACCAAGCAGGGGAAAAAGCGGCGTTACATTATTATTTCTTAAGGAGTATTTTGAGATGACAGTTGTCTCAGTACAGACTCAGGCAGAGGTGTACTCACTCAGCTGAGCCAGCTCTCTCCTGTGTCATGGTAGCAGTGATGCCACAACATCTGGGCATCTGGGGGCTCGTGCAGAAGGAGACAAAGAGTGGGTTTTGCTGACAGTGGTGTAGCCGTGGGGAGGCTTTTCCATGGAAACATGCACCACACTGAAAAGATCAGCTAGATTTGCCACCTGTCTGTCAGTGAGCAGAGGAATGGCTTTAGGAGACTGGAAAAAGGCAAATTAAATGCTTCAGCAAAAATTCCTCAAAGCTTTCCTTTCCTTTTGAAATCAAGATAGACCAAATAGGAGGTGTGGCACTCGGTGATATGGTTTAGGGGTGATGATAGTAATGTTAGGTTGTTTTCTGGACTGGCTGATCTTGGAGATCCCTTCCAGCCTTGATGATTCTGTCATTCTGTGATTCTGTCTAAGCTTGCACAAGTAAGATATACAGACTTTCAGGCAGCACTTTAGGAGTACATCTTCATGAAAGGGGAAGGTGTGAGGCTTACCTGAGCCTGCATACCTGTTCTTGCTCAACCCAGACATCTTTTCATGCATTGGCAAGGGAGATTGTGATGCAGAGTACAGCTTCATCTAGAGCACACCCCTGGAGAAATTAGCATTGGCAATCCATCTAACCTTCAGGTGCATCTCCACGTGAGACTGAGCTGATAAATGACACAATCACACTTCTGCTGCATTTTTAGTGACAATTTAACCCAACCCTTTTTCTTTATCTGTTAGTCGATTAAAGTGATTGATCCCTCAGGAATGTGGTGGCCTCTGGGAGTGCTCAGGGCTGTATTCTGGGTACAGAAAGCAGAGAAACTGAGGAAGCCAGAGTATGACAGATTTCTGTAGCCTACGTTACAGCTACCACCTTATGAGGCAGGATCTGTGGGCCCAAAATAAGACAGATGTAGCCTGACATGTTAGATATGGGACACAGGTAACTTCCCGCTAATGCCTTCATTTGTCTGTGTGGATAAAGTTGCTCTTTAATAAATTACAAATGTCATATGTGACCCACGATACATCTCAGGTCTTCTACACTCTGGCTATCCATCATGTGTCCGTAGCTATTAACTTCAGTTCTAAAGTGCTGAAGAGCTGTAACAGGCATTTCTGTGACACATATGAGTGTCTGAAAGCCTGGGCCCCAAATATGTTTATTTATAGGCTACTAGACATGCTTGGCTCCTGTTTCTGATGCAGGCACTCCTCCATCACAGCTGTGGCCATTGCAACCCATGCTCAACTCACACAGTTTAGGTTTTCTGCTCTCCTGTACTATCCCTTAATAGAAGACTTGAGGTGGTAGAACATGAATCATCTTCCCCAGTAGAGGAGAGCTGCAAACAGGGGAATACTTATCATACAGGATAAGGAATTGTGAGGGCAGACAGCCATCAGCAGACCGGGCAGGGATGGCCCCAGCCATAATGCCTGTTCCCTGCTGGCACACTGCCATGTCTTAGGGTTACAGAAGAGAGAGATGCAGGTGGCTCCTGCTGTAAGAGCCAGACTTATCACCTTGCTGTGTGCTTATAAAACGGTCTCACAGCTCTGGGGAGTTAGTTATTGCTGGGCTGATGGCTGATGAAAAATGCAGACATTTTTCCAGGATATGAAATCTTGCACAGTAACTGACCATTCAGATAACATAAAATCATATTTTAAAATTGTATAGACAGAAGTGGTTTAATTTATTTCAAAATAAAATGTGCTGAAACATACAAAAAAGGATGACAAGAATCCCCAGTAAAACACTAAAATCTCCAGCAGAGGTCTGAGGGTTGTTAAATCATGCCCACAGGTGAGGCAGTGCTAGACTAAAGAGCTCCTGCTGGAGCTGTGTAGAGTCATCTGCCTCTGGTCTGAAAGGAAAAGAGCTGTGACCAGATGTGAGCAATTCAATGGCTTCCTCCCAGATTCATCTTTCAGACCACCCTAAACTTTTACTTGAGATTCCTCAGGCTGAGTGTCAATAGCTCAAGGACAACAAATGTCTATGTTTTGTTGGGCAGTGGCTTCCAAATTATAAAACTGATTTCCCTGGAACCAATTCCTAAAGCCTTAGCACGTGCCTAAGACCCTGGGCCAGAAAAAGATTCAAATGCGTGTGAATGCCCATTGGCTGAAACATGCCATAAGCATGTACAATTCTCAGTGCTGAGAAGAGGTTTTTGTCTCCTCCTGGGACTGTTGGATCAGGAGGGCTCAAAAACCAAGGTAGGGAGCTGATTGCAGAGGGGCAGTGGGATAGGCAAGGATCCAGGTACTAAAAATATAGTGGCCTCCTTGTCCTGCACACAGAAAACATTTCCTCCCACCCACTTGGTACTGCTTTGGTGCTGGGTGAGCCTTGTGTGTGGAAAGAGGTCATCACTGTCTGCAGGGACAGCAAGGACAGCAGTGACAGGGGTGCAGAAGGAGGGCATCCTTGCAAAGAACCATGGCTGCCAGTCTGGTAAGTGGGTGGCATTGTTTTCCTATTAAATCCCTATTAACTCGGTTTTAAAGGATGAGCCCAGGCAAACGTGTGTTATAGAAAGACTCCTCAAGGCAGCTCAGGTAAACTGTATGCTTTGTAACTTCTGCTTTTGGTGTCTTTTTTTAAGATTAAAGTCCTAACTTAGCAATTTTTTTTTTTTAATATAAGTGAGATTGAGATTTGCTTAAACTAGAAAATGCTTGGAAATGCAGGTTTTGATTATTATATTTCCTCTGTACTTCGAATTAAGTGTGGGCTGTTAGTGGCAACACAGAAGTTCTAATGTAATGCAGTTTAAGCTGGTTGCTTTAAACTGTTTAAACATAGAGGATCACATTCACCTTTATACAAAGGCTCTAAAGTGATAGGAAATAATATCTAAGTCCTGTTTCAGACCTAAATATTTTCATTAAAATTATTATAGTATGTGTCTAAGACAAACTAATCTTGCAAAAAATGGTTTAGCGTATTTAGTACGGACTATTTACATGATAACAGACAAAGTGAATGCATCATTTTCCTAGCTATTAAAAATACTTAACAATTCCAGTTGGAGCAGTCAGCTGTAAGACCTGCTTTCCATTTCAGTGAACTTTATGCTGTGGAGAGGAAAGAAATGATTTCTCCACATGGCTGGGCATCAGGTTTCTTTGAGCATGAAAGCAGGCTTGTAAAGGGTAGGTGTTTATGCTTGCTTGTTTCCATCGGGAGTGTTCTCTGACATGCAAATGACCTGCCAGCCGCTAGCAGGCTTTAAGCAGACCTCCTTTACAACCTTCTGCTGCGAGCCCGTGTCAGCTCAGACCAGCATGTGCATGGATTAACTTTGCTTTAGCAGGCAGAGCCGTGGCTTCTTTAGTGCTGCACAGCTACCGCTGGGTAAAAAGCAGTGAGTGGCAAAAGGGGAAAACTGTAAGAGTTATCTGCGGATCACAGGATCTCTTGCCCTTTTCCCTCTCTGAATCCAGCTCCATCAGGGATGATTTCCACCTGAAGGTTGACTTGGAGCAACTCTTTTACTGAAGTAGCCTTTATAATTGATATCTGGGAGGTTTTGTCTTGTTTTGCTTTAGCAGTGCTCACTGTTCAAAATAGTGAGGATGTTTAGAAGGTGAGGATTCCCTACAATTTCAGGCAATGTTACTTTGAGCTCTGTGGGCTGTACATGGTACCTGAAGTGATTCGCTCAGCCAAAAAGCAGACAAATTTTTGAAAAAAGAAATTATTTCAGCCTAGCAGGGAAGGTAGTTTGTGGGTAAGAATGAGCGGGCGAGACCAGACAAGGCAGTGTTTATCTAAGCCATCTGATAATACTCAGCAAAAAGATGCCTGGTGGAAGATATGTTAAAACTGACCAGAGTGTAATCTGGAGTGGAGAGAGAGGAAAGAGAGAAAAGCCAAAAGGAAGAGCAGGAGGGAGAAGACTTCCTTCTACTACCCATCTGGATACTACCCAGGTTGGCTGAGACTCGCTTTTGGGCAGCTACACATGTTCCTGCTTCATGGAGTCTCTGAGGTACAACATATGTACCTGGGGAACACAGGGAGCCACTCCCAAGTGCCCTACACTCCAGTGACACCTGTACAACAAATAGCACTTCTGTCTTGTCACCATTCCTCTACGCAAAAATGACCGAGTGGATGTTTTGGGGGGCAGCTAATGTTTCAGTGCATTTCTGAAAGGAAATCTATCCATGACAGCATTGCATAGTTGAACACCAGGCTTCCATAATTAATTAGGAAGGCAAATCTTTGCCTTTTATCTTTGTCACAGTGGCTGGAATGCACCTCACTATCTTCAGTGGTTACAATTCATGCAGCTCTAAAACCACAAGGTATGCATTTTGCATGCCTGATGTACACCCCTCCACCCACCTCATAAATATTCTTTTCTTTCAAAGATGCCAGGACCCACTGGCAAAATCTGGAGACTCACCAAGTATTTGCTTGAAATAACATTCTATTGTTTAAAAGAGGAGCTCTTCACAAAAGGCATGTCTGATATTTCCAAGAAGTGAGTGGTGAACTGGAGTATTTGGAAAGTGTCTGTTGTGAACATGATGGAAGTAAAGGTTCAGAATAATATTTTGTAGGCAGGAAGAAGTTTCAGCAGGGACCCTACTCTACTAAAAAGGGAGATGCTGATAGAAGCCAATCTAAACCTGGTGCTGTATTTTTTACCATTGTTAGCAGTTTTTATATTAATAGCAGTAATCATAACAATAGTCATAGCAATAATTAATCAGTGTGGGATGGGCTGCCCACAGCAGGGAAGTGAAGATTGAGGCCTAGACCACTCTCATTGTCCTGTGCTGTGTGTGTGCATGTATGTGAAACTTTCAGAATAACTGGTACCAAGAAAAGGAATTTTGACTATGGCTGCCAGCTTTCATGGGGAAAAAAAAAAAAAAAAAAAACCAAAAAAAATACAAACCAAACCCAAACAAACAACAAAATCTCTTATTTCTTATCTTTGCATGCCTCCACCTATGGTACACCATCGGTTGTTCTCTCTGAGTACCTACAACTGGCCAGATGTTCTTCACCCCCCTTGCCTTTACCACAACACAGGGGTTGAGAGGAAGGCCTTGGAAGAGTTTTATTCCAAATCAGCCTGGCACACTACAGAAATGCACACAGAAGGGTTTTCATGTTGTCTAACCTAACCTGTCCATGCCGCCTCTGACCCACCTTCTGGAGGCCTCCACTGACTGCAGAAGGACTCACTAAGGTTTATTTATGGATTGAGCTAAAGATCTGAGTCAGGCATGAGCAAAAAAGGCTGACACAGTTCAGAAAGCCTGTTGAATAAGAACAAGATAACATTTTGTCAGGACATCTGTCAGAAATTTTATGTCTGAAGCTGATTCTGCCCAGGGGCAGAAGATCCAGCTTTGTTTTTTCTGTGACTCGGTGGTATTCAGTGAGTTCCATGGTCAAGAGGAGGAAAGCTGGAGGAAATCACACAGAACCTATATTTCTCAGGGAGTTGTAACAGTTTAGGAAAAAAAAAAATAGATTTGGGAAAATGTGAAGAGCAGCAGAAATTTAAATTTTGAAACTTGCCTGAGGCATCACTTCTGGAAAAATCAAGCTGATATAGCAAGTAGTGGCTTTATGTGGGGTTATCCTTACATCTCTGTGATGATCATTTTCATTAGAAGATGGTGCTAAGTGAGGAGGGGAGTGTGTATTTTTTGCTACAAAATTCAAGCTTTTGTGACAGACCCTCAGGAGAGGCTTTGGCGGATCTTGTCTTCATGCCCAGCACAAGCTGTACTGAATAGAACTTATGAAGTCACAGGCAAGTTTTTTGCCTTCACCTCAGCTATTTGAAAGTAGAATTGGTCTAACACACAGCAATTCGAATGAATTGGAGGGTTTAAAATGCTTCCCATCACTTTACCCTCTACTGCTCTGTCTCTCTGCCTGTATTTTTTATGGCCAGGTCCTTATCAGTCCTCTTTAAAAACTTTGGTGCAAGGGGTCAGATCAGTAGGCACTCAGGTCTGCAGAAGTTTATCTGCTTGTGGCATCAGTCAATGTCTCATCTCTTAGGCTACCACTGAAATTGTGCTGTCTAAGGCTGTTTGCTGTTTGGAGAATCTAACTTAAAAGTTTAAAACACAGACGGCCTGGGCCATATAGACAGTTTGGTGACAGTTCAGAGATTGTGCACAATTCTTCAGCCTGACCAGAAGCAGGGGGTTATTATTCAGAGACCTATGTCGTTGCCAGGTAAAGTATCTCATATGGTGACAAAATCATTGAAACAGGATTTTGTGTGAAGTTATGCAGCCAAGGATGAGGAGAAGGACCCCTACCATGATGTGCAGCTCCACTGCTAATAGCAATTTCACTGCTGGAAGAGAATCAGACCTCCTTTATAAGAAGTTCATCTACTGTATCAGAGACATTTGCTCATGCACTGGAGAAACAAGAAAAGGGAAAAAAACTGTTTACTGAGCTCTGATGTTTGGCACCCATAGAATGTGTGCATTTTAACCTGTAGTATAACGCAGGATGCTCACACTTTTTACCACCTTGCACTTGGGGCTTGATTCAGAGACCTTGGAAACTTTTCACTGACTTTAGGGGAGTTTGGATCATGTCCAAAAGCTACCCAACAGCCTGGAAGGGTAAAAAGATAAACTGGTCTTTCTCCTGGAGAGATCCGGGAAAAGAGTTCAACAGAGATAATTAGGATACTGTGGAATTTAGGGAGTTTTGGGGTTTATGTTGTTGTTGTTTGTTTGGGTTTTTATTCCCCATAGCAACTAACAGCCTAATATCTGGATTATTTTTAATGTTATATTTCTCTTCCTGTTTTGATTTGTAAGGAGGACAGCCCTCAGGGCTTTTGGCTGCAGGGCCAGCCAGGCAGCTGAAATGGAGCAGCAGGAGCTCCTGCAGAGGAGTGCAGCCCGGGACTCAGCTACCAGCCGGGGCTCCTGAAGGGCCAGAGAAAGTGGGAAGCACGGGGGCAGGTAGAGCTCGCAGAGCTGTCTCAGGTGTCACCTCCCCAGAGCCACGTAGGGCAGATGCTGCCATGGGGGGCAGAAGGTGTCCAGCAGCTGGTGTAGCAGCACAAGGTAATGGGGTGACCTCTGAGCCCACAGACTCACAGGGGACTTTACAAACCCATGGCAGCCCTTGGGACTGTCCCAGCAGCTGGTGAGTAAATCCCAGGAAAGGCAGAGGTTTGATTTAGGCTAATGAGAGCTGTGCTTTGTTTTAGTCTGGGCCTGGTCCAAAGTCTAAAGTCTTTATAGTCCTAACAGAGCTTTGCTTTTCCATTTTTGAGAAAGCCCGAAGAGCAGCCTCCCACTGTGAAAGCCCTATGAGCCTGTGTGAAACAAGTTTCGCATTTGTTTCCTTTCACATCTTTTGGTTTAGAGGCACACAGATGCATTTAACACATACCCTAAAAATAGCATCCTCAGGACAGTTGGAAAATCAAGATTTTTATTTTTTAATGATTGCTTTTAGCAGCCTGCTTTGTGATCTTGCCTTAGAGCTGACAAAACACAACTGATCAGCCTTAAAAACAAAGAAGAGTTTTAACACCTTGCTACTCTTAAGATAAAATACCTTTTAATGGCTTTTCTACTAATTAGCTGCCATGACATCCCAATCTCTTGGTAGAGGCTCTTTTTTAATGTCTGTCAATATAACCAACAAGGATTACGGTCTTTTATTCAAAGTATGTTAATAAGGAATAAAAAGCATAGTGGTGCTGCTTTCTCCCCACTAACAGCCACCTCCAGCTGTGCCACTTCAAATATCAGATCTGCTGTGTCACCCACCTGCCCGAGCAGGAGCAGCCAGGAGGGGCTGAGAATGAGGAGACCATTTGGTAGGGCTGAAGTTGCCTGGAGGATGGGGCAGAGGTTATTGCTACAGCCCTGTCACAGAATTCTCTGCTGCTAAAGCACAGTGGAAAGCTCAGGGAAAACCACAGAGCGTAGCTGACCACCTGGGATACAGAGGGTTTATAAACCTTTCTCAGAGGTGGAGAATGTTGTGCAACTGCCATGATCTCCCTCACAGCTCTCCTCTTTCTCACAGGACAGCTCCTTAATATGAGTGAGGTGAAAATAAACATAATGCCAGTAAAGAAAAAAGCCATCTGACTATGGATTAAAGGTGCCAAGGCCTCCCTAGCTGTGGTTAGTCTCTAAGCATCTCCATGAGCTAGACATTGCCAGTAAGGTCAGATCTTGTGCTTTCCCTCTTACAAATGGCTTTGCTCATGCAGTATCAAGCACTGGCTGGGCTAATATCTCTGGTGGTTATTGAGGGAATACATACAACCTTAGTAAGGAGTAACAAATCACTTGGAACACACCCTTGGGTGCCCATTTTAAAATGAACATTTACAGCTTCAGTTCTTCAGCAGTTCACAACAGGACCAGCCTGATGTCATAGCCTCAGGATTGGTCAGTCTGGATAACACTTAACATCAGCCTATTCTTATGCTGCAAGCTGTTTGATTATTCCTAGCTAACACAGCTATTGCTGCTCACATTTTCCATGCAGTCTCAATACAGCACTCAGACCTTTCAAGCTGATAGTTTATGAAATTATGGCAACTAGGGTTATTTCGGTTCCAGGAGTGTATGAGGCATAGATGCTGAGTATAAACAGAGCACTTGTTGTAGAGAAGTTCTATTCTGTGAGAATAAGAAGTTTTCAGAGAATTGAATTTCATCAGCATTTGAGTCCTCTAGAAATCATGCTTCTTTTATGTATTTCTGTAGCTTCTGTCATGTGTTCCACTCTTGGACATTCCAAGATGGAATCCATCAAGATTTCTTGTGGAAACCTGGTCTTACACGCACAAGCAGAATTGGAGATCCAGCTATTCCTCTGTGCTTAAGAGGAATTTTTACTTTGCTTAGATCTCCTCTGTGGAGCCAGGAGTGCCAAGACAGCATGCAGTATGGCTCCTTTTGTGCTGATCCGTGTAACCAGCAATGTGCATTTTGTGTGCATGTGTGTGTTTGCCTATCAGGAATATATGCTCAGCCTCCCTACATGTACACCCAGCTGCAGCAGCCTCGCCTCATCCAAAAGGTCATGAAGTTCAGCCAACCCTAGCACCCTGAACTCGATGGAGATCCTTGCTGAGGCACTTTTCCAGCTTTCCAGAAATAAAGACTGTGTCCCAAGAAGACTTCTTTACAAGCCTCGTTATCAACTTTCACAAGGTCTCATGAAACTTGTGGAGAAGCCTCTGGCTACCTCTGACTTTGTATCTTTTCTAGGAGAAGAGTCCACCCCTTTACTGAATTGTGGCTTATATGGGAATGGAATGATGATGGCGTGGCAGTTGTACTTAAATCACTCCTACCACCAGACAGGCTTGAAGATAAAATAAGGAATGAATTTATTCAGGAATCCAAAAATCAGCATTACAACCTCTTTATTTAGAGGCAGCTGTGCATAAAGAAAAGAAAACTTACAGCTGCAGACAGATTATTCTGTTATCTGTTTTTTCCTGTTGAAATGCTCTAAGCATGCTTACATACCTTTCAGCTGGTCCACAGCATGTATTTCATTGAAGGGATGTTTGTTTAGGGATATGCATGTCCTTGCACATCTCTTTTCTCCCCTGGGCTGTTTCAGGTCCTCATCACACCTCTCCCAGTCTGAGAGATGCCTGAGCTGGGGAGCATTCGTGCCTGCTGGATAGGAGGGTCCTTCTGCCCAGACAAAATATCTTGGTGCTTATTTTAATACATGCTGGCTGTGACAGAGAGCTTCTCCTGAAAGGCAGAGCAAGATTCAGGCCTCCTTGTATTAATTTTCTATATAGCAAAAACACCAGCTAAATATATATGAATAAGCTAAAAGTCATAGTAGATATAAACAGTGATAATACATGTAGTTAATTAGATCTTGACTGTATTGAGACAAGAATTAATGGCAATCAAATTATTTAAAGGTGAAAATGAACATGCTTGGCCGGAATTATGCCCATGCAATACCCCAAGATGGCATCCTCTGCTTTCAAAGGTGTTGATGTACTGGATGAGAGACTTCTGGAAAACACTAAAATCAAAAGTAATTTATCATGCTCCATATGCTATTAACGTGTCCTTTTTTTCATCTGTTCTCCAAAATCCAGGATTCATATTAGCCAATGCATCAAGCAGTCCCTGTATTTAATTTTCTTATGGTGAAAATCCTCACTTATAACATTTCAAAACTGATCACTGATGGCAAAAGATTTTACTTCTTTTGTGAGGACTGTAGATACCCTTGCAATGGTCACATGAACAGGAGGAATAATCTTGGGTTGCTTGATATTAACATGATCACATCTCTGTGAAAAATGGTTTTGACTTAGAAAATAACTTTTGTTTTTGCACGAGCAATGCTGGCTGGACAGTGTTATAAAGAATGGCTGTTCTCAATAATACCCTGGCGTTCATATCTACAGAGCTACCAAGAAAAAGCTGAGTGATTTGAGCTGCTGACATGTTTTAAAAGGAGCAGAACTGCTCTAGTCACATTGAGACATGATGCAAGTCATTTTTCATCGTGGCAGCAAAGGTCCCACATGTGAAAGTCCTCTCAATTTTGTCCTTTGACTCAAATGTGGCAGAAAGGGTACTTTGAGAGCTCCTGTTTCTGGGATCCCCTGGCCTTTCCCTACCACACTTTCTCCTTCTTCTCCTCTCACTCTTTGTCCTACTCTCCTCCTCTCATCATCATCATCAATATCATCATCAATATCTGTCAATAGTCAATATCTGTTTTTCTTAAAATTTGATTTCCAGAAAGAAAAGTTGTCTCCAGAGCCCTCCCTGACACAAAAGATGAAGACCACAGCCAGAGAGTCCCCAGGTCTGGGATCTAGTCTTACTTTAGGATTTTTTGAGATGATGAGCAGAAATGAATGCTCTAAATGTATTTCAGCATTCAAGGCAGAGATAACAACTTCTCTTTCATTCTACTTGTTCATCTCCCTTAGTTCTAGACTCTTCAATGCCAGGACGTCTTTCTTTTCACATTTCTTTAGATTTGGCAACTATTGAATCTGTTCAGGCCCAAGATCAATTTCAACTACAGGTGATGCCTGTGGCTCATGCTGAGACTCAGGAAAACACCTTCTCAATACACTCCAGCAAAAGAGCAGATTGTTCATAAAAGACAGAAAGAAGCATTGCTGTCTGCTGAGCCTGAGCCAAGTTTAGCATGATCACAGGTCAAAGACAGCTCTTAACCTCTCCTCTTCATCTCGGCAGGGTGCTGTCCAGGATGTTTAATATTTGTGCCCAAAAATTCAATGGCAGATTTGTTTACAGGAGAGTTTTCCAAAAGGTGCTTGGGTTGTGCTCAGCAGCTGCCCTTATTGCTGTCGCTGGGCATACCTAGCGTGTCTGGGTGATTTATTGACTTCAACTGCTCTCTGCAACCCTCCTGCTTGAGAGACAGGAGCTGCTCCGGCACGGTGAGGAGCCATGGAACAACAGCTGCAACAGATGGCCACGGCTCCTGCCCTGGTTTGGCACACCCTGCCAAAACAGGGCCAGATGCTTGTGCGGGGCAGGGTAGGTGAGGAATACCACAAGGACGTTTGTCAATGTCAAACTAAGAGAAATAAGGTGCTGTAGGGAGGAAATAAGGTTAAATGGAGAGGTGAGGGGAAGGAGGGGAAGCTGAGAAAAGGCAGATGTTTTGAGGAAACATCTGTTAATCCTTGAGGGGAAAGAAGTGGTGGTAAGAATGCTAAGGAGGCAGCAATTGAATAGATTAGCTTGCAGGGTTCATGGCTTGAGTGGAGAGGGGAGGTTGGAAGACCACACTGCTGACACTGCAGATGTCTGGGGCAGAAATGAAGCAGGGGAGACAGGTGGTTTGCTAGCCATAACAGGCAAGAGAAAAAGAGGTTGTGGAACATGGAATGAAATGCATAGAAAATTATGGTAGTACTGAGGTGGTCTAGTATTACATTGGATTATGGCTTTATGAGGTATGCATATACAAGTAGCATTAGAAAAAGGTCAGCAAATTCATAGTCAGGACATATGCAAAAACAGAATGCAGATTTTGCATGATAAAGGCTCTAATCTCATTGTCCTTCAGTCATAATGGTTGTAAATGCATCTTTTTAGATCATAAAAAAGACACTGTGGGGGTTTTTCCCCAACAATTTGAAAATCAGAGAGCTATTTGTGCATTTTGATCAGTGTGTAAAATTGTAGCTAGTCTTGGTTGAGAAGGCCTATATGCCATGTCTTTGCTCAGCATGCTTAGGTTTTGATTTCTGCACTCCAACAACTTAATTGCAGAATATGTCTGTCAAGTTGTTCAAATTAATGCGTGTCTGTAGAGATAATTTGTCTTTGAATTGTTTTGGAAAAATATGAGCAGACCCAAAGATGTCAGAAGTAGCTATTGTTTAACTGAGGTGCCATAAAGAGCTGTCCTCCTGGTAAATGTCATGTTCTCTGGTAAACTTAACCATAAAATTAACAGCAGATTTAATATATGTAACTTTTTTGACCCACCAGTGAAATCACTAGGAGCTCTCACAAAAGGCATCGCTGAAACAGATGAAGTGTTAATTCAGTCGTCTTCAGAGTTTTTATGTTATGGAGGAGAAAATGAGTGACCCAACGTAAAGAGAAAAGAAGGATTAGAAGTTTACTCTAGTCATGTACAGGATCTGGATAAGAGGCAGTGGCAGGTGGCAGGTGGACATTAATCTGAGCACTTGCATCCAGACTAATCTAGGCTCCACAGTGGAATTCTTCTCATTGTGCTAAATAGCCCAAGAGGTACATAGTAGCCCTAGGCTGCACTTCTTTCAGCAAAGCTCTAGCAAAGATTGAGTTACCTGTTGATTATGTCTCTAGGGGAGGGATATATTCTGTAACAACAACAGCTGCTCTTTATAAACACAACTTTTTGATATTGCTAGGCTTGTTTCAAATTGCACATGATGGCCTTCAACAGGAGAAGCTGAGCCACCAGGCTTGCATTAGGGCAATATCAAAAAAGGGGATTACTGCTCTGCTCCTCAATGTGCAGGCACAATACAAGGCTTAAACAGTTTAGTGCAAGATTTTAGATTTATCACCATTTCCAGATGCATTGTCCTAGTTTTTATTTGCACACTGTTTTCAGAAGTGTCTTTGAAGGTAGTAGAATAAAATACAGTTTTACATCTGAAGTCCTACTTTATATAGCCTAAGAGCAGGTTATTGATTGCAGGGTATTAATGGGCACAGACAGGATGATTTTGAGATGCTGAAGCACCTCTCTCTATTCAAGACCAAGTACCCCTCACTCAACATGAAACTTGAGTCAGATGTGGGGAAAGAGCTATCACAGCTAGTCTTGAGACACTTTATTGGGAAATGGATTCCTGACAGAAAAAGCCTTTTACTGGCTGTGGAAGTGTGGAAAATTCTAAGTCCACTGAAGGCTGGGTTTGTTTATCATCCCAGTGTATTTTTCAGAACTTGTTCTTGAGCAATGATTTTTCTCATAGTTTCCCCTACAAGTGGGAAACCGGAGCCCTTGGGAGCTCAATTTGATTTTTTTTCCGAAGTGCTTGGTGCTTGCACCATCTCTGTCTGTCACTGGGACTTGCGTTTACTTGCCAGGTTGGATAACATGGATGTGAGTGTCATGTCTAAGGTCACACCATGAATTAATGTCAAAGTTGGGATTATTATTACTTGTTAAGGGCAGGCTGGTGATTACACCTATGCTTAAGGCAAGCTACAGTTTCTATTACAAAAGTCTGCTTTTGTGTTTGTGCATGCCAAAATAAAACTGCTTAGTCTAAAATTCCTGATCCGTACAAGCAGCCTCATACTTGGAGCAGGCTGGGCTCTTGATTTCTTCATTTTGCTTGCGGCAACTCCCGACTCCTGCTGCTGGGGTCACAGCACTGTACTTCTCGGAGATAAGAGTTACCTCAGGAGAAAATTCCTCTCTTCTAAAAGCAGGCCTGAAAGAATTTTTTGCATGTATACTCATACTCGCTGGTATAGTTATATAGAGTGGGGTAAAGGCATTAGTTCAAACAGGCAGGTAAGTGGGCAAACAGGGCACCAAAATTCAGTGTTACTGGGATTGCTCATCTCATCTGCTTTGAACTCAGGCAATCTCTTGGATCCTTTTGTCACTACAAACCACAGAAGGTTTTGTTGTTGTTAAGTGAAGTCTGCTTAGCTTTGTAAGGACTTATTTTGGTGGATTATGAGGGTAGAATTAGTTTTGGACTGAAGAAGCCTTAGCATGATCCAAAAACAGCAGCTAAAATATACTGAATGAGTATTTTAGCCAAAATGGGAAAGGGCAGAGATGGGGCCATGAAACACCTGCAAAGAGCAGTGGCCTTTTGTGAGCTGTGACATTTACTGGGCAGTTAAATGGAGGAGTAAAGAATAAATGATTTCTGCTTTTCCAACTTTGTTTGTACTCTGAAAATATATCCAGCGCTCCTTCTGGCTTAAGAGTCACCACCCAGTTCACTCTTCACTCAGGCCATTTGTCAGTGCTGTCATCAGGTTGGCAAAGTGAACCCTGAGACATGGAGCCATTAAGCAGGCACAGAAAGGCAGCCTGGGCACTGGATTCGTCTCCTTCAGTGGGACTGGGATATAGGACTGAGAGGCAGAGAAATTGAAAATGTCCCTAGGCTTTCCATGCAAAGTTTGGTTTTAGAGGTTTTGGATGGAGCTGGGTGACTGAATTTTCAAACCCAGGCTCATCTGTATCATTTACCCAAATGTGGCATTGTTTGTGCTGAGGGAAGACCTCCTGCCTGTGCTCTGAGCTCTGACAGCCACCAGACCCAAGAGGTACAAGCTGTGGAGACTGGGCATGGGACAGAACAAACACCTCAAGCATTTGGGATCAGAAACAACGGGAAATTCATGGGAAGAAAAGAAAAAAAAAAAAAGCATCAAGGTCATTAAATATAATTTGCTTCTGTCTCAGAGAGTTCCCAACCCAAAACCTGTGGGAATTCAGACAACGGTGCTGGGAGATATATATATTCACAAGCACAAGCTACTGGCTGGAGGCAAGAAAATAGGCTAGGTTAACCTCCATCTCACCCAACAGAAACATTTTTGTGGCACACTACTTAAAGCAAGGGCATCTCATTCTGAGTGAGGCACAGTTCACATAAATTCAGTGACCAGAAGTTAGCTGGTGACAAAATTTATGTGAAGGAAAGTCTGGTGTGAGCCATCTTCTCTCACCAGGTAGTCAGCAGCAGGGGATAAGGCACCTCCAGCCCCCATAGAGAGCACACAGATAACTGCCTTACACCAGATGCCAGCTTTTCATGGCAAAGACTGTGAGAGGTGAACTGCTGATGGGAGAAAACACGCAGGTCACACAACTCCTGAGTGTTTCAACCTGCTCTCAAGCCTGAGCAATCTTTGCAGCAATTATATCTTCTTGGAGCTTCAGCTCAAAACCCAGGGCAGGAGGGGAAATCAGGCAGAGATGAGGCCCTTGGAAATCACCGTGCTTTTCTGCTTCATAGGAAAGCAGCTACATCTCACCTGTGCTCTGTAGTCTGGGCACAACGGTGTCAAGGAGGACAGCTGCCCACCAGGAGGGAGGTGGGGTTAGGATCCTCCAGGTACTCCCCCAGGTGTGTGTAGGGGACTGGGTGTGCAGTTTTATGTGCAGGTGTCTAATTTGGAAGGCACTGGTGTGACCTGTGGCTGTGAAGGGCTAGAAGAAGCTGGCAGGTTGACATCTTGCTAACACAGATGAATCCCCTGCTCATAACAGCAAATGCTAATCCTGTCTTTCTCACTGTGAGAACCTGTGTGTGAAGTGTTTGCAAAATATTGACTACTGGCACAATCTCCACAGGTGCCCTCTTCCCCTCTGGCTCTGCTGCTAACTTTCTGGCAGTCGATATCATATGTACAGAACCCATGTCTAAATCCCCCAAATTAGATTAAAGGCTCAACAACATCATAACACAGTTTTAATCGCTGTGCTGCCTACCATGAACACAAATGTCAGAACAGCAAGGGCAGATTCCCATGAATATCTGTTAGTAAAGCTCTTCTTTTAGTAAACAGACTACCATTACAAGCTGGTTAGATTTTGTTAAAGGTTTTATTAAACCTATCCTGAACATTTATGTTCTTGGATGCCCACACTCTGGCATCTTCTGTGCCTTGCAGAGAATGATAGGGCAAATCCTGATGGTGAGAGCTTAGTGGTAACACCTCTAACCTCACTGCAATGGATGGCTAATGGCACCTTGATGTGGTTTCCAAGGAAGATGTGCTTTACAGTATTTCCCTTCCATTTCTAAAGCACAATAGGGCTCAATTATCTTAAAGATCTTTTCCAACCTAAATGATTCTGTGATTGTAAAGCAGCTGTTCTGTACATACACATTCTATTGTCTCAGAGCAGGGAACTGGCTGAAATTCTTGCTTTTCTGCCTGCCTGTACCTCAGTCACGGAAGCAGCAGGGCTGGCTCTGGGGCTACAGTCCCATGGAAACAGCAAGGGGGCCTGTGCCAAGCACTGCTATCCCTGCTGTGGGATGGAGAGCCTCAGCCCCCATCCCTTTTCATAAAGGCTAAATTCCAATACCACTGTGTACCTGAGATACCTGGAGATGTCTCTGCTTCTGACAGCATCCACAGGAATACCTCTCCTCTACTGCTAGCCTGCCACCTTTCTGTACCTTGGAAGTGCTGGTCCCCTAAGTGCAGGGGCATTCCCCTGCCTGTCTCAAGGAAGTGGCTCAGCTCTTACCTGCTGCCAGGAGCACAGAATCAAGGCTTGACATGCTGATGATGATGTGGCTTTCTGGCAGCATCCTTTTACAAGGAGTCTTTCCTGAGGGTCCTTGAGAGTAAAGTAACACCCACAATGAAAGCGGGACAGTTCAACTAGCAGGACAATGTGGGGTAACCAGCTTTAGAGAACATTTGCTCTTATCAGAGAGAAAAGCAGTAAAGTTTGCATTAGCAGATACGTAATCCACCTTCTCAAATTTTTAGATTAGTTGTTCTGGAAGTCAACATTCACCCCAGGCTGGTCCTTGGTTGCTGGATGTGTACACCAGATTCAAAAATGTTCTGCAGTCAGGCTGACACCTGGGGATTAACAATGACATTAGTGTCCAGAACATCCTGGACTGAGGCAGGGGACAAGTGTAGTTTATCCAGGTTGTTACTACAACATTAGCCAGACCTTTGAATCATGCTAACAAAAAAATTGGCTAACATTAAAAAGTTGAGGCTTTCCAGAGCTGTCCAAACATATGTTTTAACTACCCAATTTTTGCTGCCTTAACAGCTTTTCATAACTGTTTATTGTTCTGGGAAATGTGAAAGGGTTGTTTACATGGTAGCTAAAGAAATATGAAGCAAAAAGCCACTAGATCTAGGCTGAATAATACTTTCCCCAGGAATCTGCAGGATTTTTCTCTTATCTCCCTAACCAAAGTCTCTAGGCCATGCTCCTCATCCATGGTGCTTGGAAGCTAGGCATTTCTGCAGGGATAAAAAGAGGTGTGTGAAAGTCATTTTCTGCCAGAGGCTTGACTCAGGCTGTCAAATCATGCTGTTTGGCAGAGGCTGAG
Source organism: Regulus satrapa (assembly GCA_013396955.1). Taxonomy (NCBI): domain Eukaryota; kingdom Metazoa; phylum Chordata; class Aves; order Passeriformes; family Regulidae; genus Regulus; species Regulus satrapa. The sequence continues at coordinate 273,266 of VWZN01001868.1, forward strand.
GACATGCTGTTGTGAGCTTTTTAATGGTAGGATGGATGCCTCAGATGCCAACTTCTCATTGGTTTGGAGTTAAAACCATAAAACCACTTCAGGCCATAAATCTGTTTGTCATGGCAAAAAGCCTGACACACAGTTTGTGTTAGCATCCAGTCTCTAGAGCTTGACCTACACTTGCTGTCCAAGCTGCTCAGAGACAAGCTGGGAGGTGATGCTCTCTCCTAAGGACTATTGCTCCACCAGAGCTCTGAAGAAAAGAGGGAGAACCAGGAGATGAAGCAAATGAAGTGTTCTTCAGGACCATGGTAATAATAAATAAATCAGCAAAGGAATTGAATCCCTCATCAAGTACTGCTACTTCTGCCATGGGGAGGAACAAGTGGCAACCTCAGTTCAACAGCATGACACTTCTTCAGATGAGTATGTTGCTGTGGAAAGGAGAGGCATTTGCCTGCATACAGAGTCTGCCTGAAGTTACCTCTTCACCACCCCATCTTATAGAGAGGTTTTTCTCCCCTTAAAATAGTTCAGCTTTATACCAAGGACCATGTCTCTGCTATAACTTTCTGCAGAAATACGTTGAAATGCAGAGATGGACCCAATATTGACAACGAGGTAGGCAGGTTATAACCCCACCTCTACACTGAGCCTTGCCTTGAAAGGTTTTTCTCCCCAGCCAGCAAGACTGTCCCCATGGGAGCTACTAGAAGAGCTTCTTCTCACCTCAAACATCTTGCTTTTTATGCTTTTTTTTCTTAATGTATAAGTGTCCCCTTCACCCAGCATCACACCTACCTTGCAGCAGGAAGGATAAGACAAGCCCTGAGCAGAGAGTTCACCCCTGAGCTACAGTCCTGCTGCCAACACAGACTTACTCTGTGGTCTCAGGCTAAACTCTAAAGCTGCTGTCTTTTGTAGTGAGGTGGCACTACAGCTTCCTGCACAAGGGGGTGAAGGGCAAAAACAAGACAGGACACAAGAAACCCCAACAGGGCTGCACACCTGGCATGAATAGATTGACAGATGAAGGAGCACTGGAGTTCATTTCATCCACAGAGCAGTCAGCACTTTTTAAAGTGTTTCTGTCAATCCCAAAGGCCTGGCAAATAATCTGATTGCTAACTTAGTGTTGTTCATATCTCAGACAAAATATTGAGCCCTGAAATATTGCCATCTCCTCGGGGTGCCTTGTAGCACCTCCTGAAGGCATTCCCAAAATGCAGCAAAGTGATGGGCTGTCACTACTCAGTACAAGAGTACAACAGCCCTTTCCATGGGAGCCCTCATGCAGCTCTATCTCTCTGTGATGCCTTAAAAGGCTGGTTAGCACAGAGATACTGCAGTCCTTATCTCCCCTGCCCATGGCTGCTGCTTTGGAGGTATTATATTTATAGTTCACCCGAAGCATGGATGCCTGACTGTCTAATTATGAAACACATAGTTTGGGCAATCCAGTAAAGAGGCAAGTCTGTTCTGTCCTCTCTCGTTCACAGACTCATGAGCAGAGGCAGCACTGAGCTGCAGCAAGGTAAGATAGTGCCTTGTTTTGGTTTTCACTGTCTTTTGAGCCCTTTTCTTGTTTCCAAAGGCCATTTGCCATCACTTCTCAGGGTTCTGTGTAGACGTCTTGAGGAGAATACTGCTGTTCCAAGGGAAGAGTGGGCTTCAAAATGTTTGTTCCTCTCTTGCTGCCAGGGCACACATGGAGTGTCTCTCTTTGTATTCCCAGTGTGCTGTTGGGAACCAGGTCCTAGCTAACAGCTGCTCTTTAGTTTCTTCACTAATAATACACAGTTGTGTTTCCATGTTCTCAAGGAACACAACCATACCTAACTCTAGACAATTCCATTTGGCTTGAATAGCAAACTGAATTACTTCAGGCAGAAAGCATTTAATGGGGTTTTGGAGGGTTTTTTTTCCCCTTCTATCGGCATTTTCTTCTTTATGTTGAATGTTTGGAAAATGAATAGATGGTGGGGAAAAAAGTGGATAGACAGAAGGAACATTTTACTTTTTTCTCCTCTTTCAGACTATTTTCTAGTAGCCATGAAAGGAAAAAAGAAAAATTACAGGTAATGCTTGCTGATTTTGTGTTTTAAGGAATTACTTGCTATGGATTACAGCAGCTGAGGGAAAAGGGAAAAGAAAGTAAAGCACTGAATCATAACTGTGTGCCAAAACAGGAATTCATCAAAACTAGCCTGTAAAATAGCATTAGCTGTAACTGCCAAATGCCAATTACCAGGATATTGTTACATTAAATTGCTTTTAACCTCAGCTCATGAGAGCATTAATTTTCAAATGAAGCTAATAAAAGAACACCTCTTAGGGAAAATAAGATTATTTGTTAGAATGTGCATACATTTGTTAGCATGCTTTTGCAGATATATTTTTATTATAAATATTCTTATAACCGAAGGCTTTTACATTTTTATTATAAATATTCTTATAACCAAATGCTTTTAAATCCAAGGATCACAAAATATGTGAACAAAGGTAAGAAATATTCATTTACTTTTTGCCTAGAAGCTACAGCTATCACACATTGAACTAGAGCTTGTTTACTATTCCATTATTCAAAAACTTAAATGAAAGAAAGGTTTTTTTCGGATGCTGAGTCCTTCATGGGCTTTGACAAGATCTCAGGTCGCTGGTACCCTGAGGAGCAGGACTACTTAAACCTGACCCAAAGCCAGCGCTTGTAGGAAAGGACAGCCCATTTCAAAGTGTTTGGGATTGAGGTCAGATCCTATGTGAGGGTTTTGAAGGCAGGAGGACAGACGATTACTTGGTCCAATGCTGCTGGAGAGGCACTGACTTAAGATGAGAGGTAGGTGTTCACATCGGTGTGATTGGTGCAGCACTTTGGTCTGGTCTCAGGTCTGTCTCTTGGGCTCTGCCATGGCAACACGTGCCTGGCAGTGCTCCTCCAGGAAATGCAGCCCTGGGGCTGTGCCCAGGCCATTACACACTCATGGCCTCTGAAATCAAGTGAACACATCCAAAATGCATCCTAGGGATAGGACTTGCCCTTAGACTGTGCCCAGGGCAGAGAGCCCTACGTGTCTGGTCAACAAGCCAGTGTAGGTGACTGAATCTCAGTGCCTGAGAGCATCCTGGTGTTCTATTAGATTTATGAGTAAAGACACGGCCTCTGAGGTTGCTTCCATGTACCCAACCTCACCTAGGACGGGCAGTCACTGCCATGGTTGATGTTCTCAGGTAATATGTCCTGTCTGTCTTAGCTTTCCAAGGTTATGCTGCTGTGGGCTGTGACAGTCAGTGTAGATAGTGCTGAAACAACATGCTTAGGAACAAGTTTGCTCCACCTTTCATGTCAAGAGCAGCACATAACTTAAGTGGAAAAAATAAAGTAATGTAAAATAACGAACTATCTGCACATGTGCTTGTCTTGGGGCTTTATGTCCTCACGTGGATGCCTCGGGAGGTTAAACATCTCCAGACACTGCCACCAGCACCTCCACGTCTCCAGCTGTAACTGTCCTGCCAGTACACCATGCTCTGGTCAGATCTGCACAGAGCTCCAATCTTCTGCTCCCCAGCCTGGTGAGATTAGTTTCCCAATACCTGGAGCGCAAAGGTAGAGTGTCCCACCAGAGAAATCAGTGTTTTAGAGGCACACCAGTGGGACATGGCAGCTGCCTTCACTCGTCTGGTTATTACAAGACCTTGCTATTGAGCAAAACTGATGTGCTTCCACAGTAAATTGTGCAATAAAGAAATCATGGACAAAACCATTATTTTTTGATAGAGTAGTCCCACTTCTCACATACTAGAAATTTTCTCATGTCCTCAAATTCTTTGTCTGTCTTCCAAGCCTCAGGCTAAAACAATAAAAATGAGAAAATCATCCTGGTTGGGCACTTAGTGTTAAAATATTTCAGCCAGTGGTGTATTGACACTGCTCCCTTAAAAAAAAAAAAAAAAAAGAGAAGCAGAAGCAGCATTCCAATGATGTACAGAAAAGCATTAGCTTTTTTTTTTAACTGTGTTGGCCAAAAGTCTTTAGCTGGAACAAAATGCAGGAACATACATACTAATGCTGTGATTTGTCACAGGATTTGAATTTAAAAGTGAAATTAAACAAAAAGACCCAAAGCCTGTTTCCAATGTGAAGCCCTTCTAAAGGCAATCTCCAACAATAACACTTTGTTCTTACCTAACATTTAAAAATATGATTAATGGATGAATAACTTTACTTTTTCCATTGCAAACAGCAAGCCATCAGAACAAGGCAGACCTTTGACTGCAGCTGGCAAGAGGCTGTGAGGAGGCAGCCTCATTCAAACACTTCTTTAATCCAGAAAATGTAAAAGGCTATTTTACAAGGAAAAAAAAACAGAGAAGGAAGTGGATGTGAATACTGACTTGGGGGTGAAATCCTGACCCCACAGATATCAATGGGAGTTCTCTCAGATGCATCCACAGATTTTAACAAAACTCAAATCTCTTTCTTTTCCTCCTAATTTTAATAGTGCTGAACGTGTGTAGATTTATACTACCAAAGTGCATTTGCATATTTTTTCCTACCATTTTTCCTTCTTTGTGGCTGTGTGCTGTCTAACCAAACCACAGACACTCTGACACAGTTGTTTTTTAGTGAGATGAATTATTACTGACTGGAATATTTTATCTTTGGCTTTATATCACAGTGAGTACAGTTTCATGCTGATAAATCTCAAGCTGTTTCAACAATGTTCATCATCTAATGCTGACCAGCTTTGAGAAGCATAGGTCTTATTGCACAGAGTCCTAGTTTTTCTGAAAGCAGCTGGAGCAATTTTGCCTGGTTTTGCTCAACTTTATCTGGCAAATATGGAAGGAGGACTACCATAGATATTGCAAAGGGATCCATCAACTTCATAAAACTCAAAATGTTTTTGCTGCAGGTTGATTTACTAGCTACTGTTAACACATGCTTACCAAGAATTAGTGAAACTGAAAGAGCTAGAAACAAATATTTCTCCCTCAATTCCACTTCATATTTTCAGTAATATTTTTTATGAAGCCACGTATACAGGTTCTCTTTTGTAATATTCTTTCTCTTTCCTGAAGTGTCTGTGAAGCTTCCATATCAAAACAAATTAGAGTAAGACTCTCCTTTTAAAAGGAAAGTACTTTGTTATGAAAATAAAAAGGGGACATAAGTGGGGACAGAAGCTGTCTCACACACTCCATAAGCAAAGCTAGTGGGCTTTCAGATCAGCGTATTTCCTGTCAAGCTGAACAGATTTTCACCAAAGTCTTCCTAGAAATTTGCATGCTTTCTGTAGGAGGGAAACATTGACAGCATTGACTAGTGCTCCTTTTTGGTAGTGTGTGGCTAGGGAGGCAAAGCCCAACATGCCTTGAGATTACCATATGAAAACAGAAATACCTCCAAGCTGTAGATGCCATCACACAGAAACCCATTATTCTGTTATTTATCATTTTTTTAAAAACTATTGGTTTGCTAATTCCCTGTGCATGGTTTCCATTGCAACACATCTCCCAGCCTCCAGTGTTGGGTGTAGAAGGCAGCAGGACACTTGAGGGCTTAGAACACTAATTATAATACAAAGAGAGAGATACAGCATGGCACTTTTGGTACAAAACAATAACAGAGAAGAAATTCTCAGAACAAACTCTGTTGTACTTTTCAACTCCACTGCATAAACCCCACTCAGGAATTTGTGTGAGCACAGGTTAAACATATTATGTGTTATGTTCTTGCATGTTCGGCATTTCACTGTCAAGTATTTCTTCTCTTAACATCCTTTTAGGGGAGAAAACAAGCACTTTTTCCTAATTCAGAAAAAAGAAGCAAGGGTCTTCCAAGGACCAGACCTGAGGGCAGCCATGCTTCCTTTCTGCCTTTTTGCCCTGTGTTTGCTAGTGCAAATGTAGGGTGGATCTGCAGCTTACTAAAGGAAGTAGCAAAGAGAGTAGGCTGCCTTCCTCACAGGCCTTCCTCTGCCCTCTCCTGCAAGTTCCCACTGCCTGCCAGTGTTATGTTTGCTGCCAAACAAGCCTTCCCCACATTTTTGCTGGATATCCAAGTGTTAAACACTATGCCTTGCAAATGAGGAGTCTGGGTTCCTGGAAACCCTTCTGGAAATAAAAAGAGCCAGCATTCTGGATGATGTCCGCAGTCAGCTCCTCAGAGACAGACAGAAGGGCAGTGCTCAGTCATGTAAGGCATTTACATTGTAGCAATCCAGCCAGGACTCACTGGACTTCATGGTTAGACATTAGGGATAAGCAAAAGGACTAGCACTGCCTCATAGTGTGAGTTCTGATGCCTCTCAAGTCATTCATAAAAATTACTTCTCTTCCAGCAAGAGACACTTCATCTTCAAGACAAGCCATTGTTAGAAGTCTTTTTTTTTTTTTTGTTTTACTCACAACACTTGAATTTCATTCACATTAAGACAGCAAGTCCACTAGACAGCCATGGGAATGTAAACTTGGCAGGGACAAACACAATCCATATGCCTATCAGGCTGACAATGGATGGTATATTTTTTCTGCCCTATGTGAAACTGTAGACATGAAATTCACATCAGCAACCAAATGGTTATTTTAATCCTATTATTTAAAGGGCCTGAGCACTTATAGGGCTCAAAGTAAGCACAGGCCTAAGAGGATCAACAGCAAGGACTCTACTTCAAAGTGCACAATCTAAGCTCATATGCTCAATCATAATATATGTCTGAGCCTACATCTCAGACCCTCTCAGTTTATCTGTAGTATATACAAACAGTAGTTGGGAAGAAAAATAATTGTTGCCATACAGGAGGATCTTTCTTCAAAACAGGACGTCTCCAATCATGGTCAGACTGGAGAGGGTGACTTTTTCTACTTACATCAAAATATTATGAGTCTGAAGTAATTTGGGAAGTGATTTGCAACTGTATGCTTCTTGCCAGCAGATAACCACTCCTTGAGGAAGAGATGGCTGTAACAGAAGAGGCAAAAAAATGACTTTTTTTTTTCTCCTTTGTTCATTGTGAGGAGCTTTGAGAGCTTCCTGCTGCTGAATGCTTCCTTATGAGTATTGTCAGAGGATCGATTTCAAGCTGAAGTGTCTGTAGAAGAGGTATGGAGCAAATAAACAAAATAATAGGAAGAAAATGTTAGAACCAGATGGTGTTCATCCAAAAGATTTAAGGGGACTAAAGGATGAATTATCTGAAGTAATAATAGTCCATGGCCTTATATTTAAAACAGAACTGAGCACCTGAATGTATCCAATACAGCATCAGCCTTTTAAAATGCTTCCAAGAAAAAAGGGGAGAAATAGAACCTGGAAAGACTGATAAATTTAGCAGAAATCACGATGCAGGGTAGAGAAGTTGGGTAAACATGACATATTGGGAGAAATTCAATGGAGCTTGGTAAGGAGAAATCAAGTTCTACAAATCCATCAGGTTCCTGTAAGATAATAAACAGCATGGAGATACAGGAGACCTGTGGCTGACAACATCTGTCTATTTGTCCTTTTCCATGTATTCAATAAAGGCCCTCACCAAAAAATCTTAAAAACATTTAAGCAGAAAGAGGATAAGAGGGAAGATATTTGTATGTATTGCATAAAATCAATTGAAAGATAAACAGATTTTCCAGTAAAGAGATTAAAAGGAAATTATTAATTGAAATTCATCTAAAACTGAGAAACCAGATGAGAGAAAAGGATCTTAAACAATAGGATGGGTGGGCACTAGAACAGCATCTCAAACTGAATTTAGATGAGCATGAAACATTGAAAAATGTAGCTTCAGCTATAAAGTGATGATACTGAGATGTCTAGTTGGGTGAAAAATTTATAGGTTATATAGGTTTACGAAAAAAAACCCTAAAGCAACAGAACACAAGCAGCCAAAATGCAAAGTGAATGTTAAAGTTTTGGCCACATCACCTGAAAAACTAAATTGTCATATTGAAAAAGTTTGAGGAGGAATGATAAAACACAAAAAGTAGCTTTCATAGAGACTGAACAGGTAGACTGGGACTCCCTGGCCTGGGAGAGATGGCTGAGGGGATATATGAGAAAGATTGACAAAGACATGAACACCCTGTAGCACAATGAATAAAGATCAGTTTCTCATTGTATCTCCAAAGGTAAGACCTAGGAGACCTCGGATGAAACTAGTGGATAATATGTTCAAAATTAACACAAGGAAGATGATCCTTCAGCAACAGAGAGTAGAGCTACCTGTTACTCGAAACTATGAATTTCCTTTCAGGCTATCAGGAGGGAGCTGCAAGTTCATGAAACTGATATTCAGTATGGATACTGCCTCCAGGTTGAGAAATCCCCAAGCTAAGAGTTGCTGGAGGCTGGCAGAGTATTATGAAGAGATATTATTCTCTTCTCACTTTCCTGCCAAGACATTTCCCAAGAGCAGCATGACAAATTGGAGGAACCCTGCTTTCAGTGATTCTCATATTGCTATAGTGGGATCTGAATAACTACAAATGACAAGTGATGCCTGACAGTATTCATCCTTTACAGGCATGAATATCAGACTGAAAACTTTAGTGTAAACCAACCTTCCTTCCTTCCTTCCTTCCTTCCTTCCTTCCTTCCTTCCTTCCTTCCTTCCTTCCTTCCTTCCCCTCCCTCCTGAGGTTGTAGAGTCCTAATGTTAATCCTTAAGGGCAAATTGGACAAAGATCTGCCAGAAAAGACTTAGACATTGTCACTTCTACCTTGGAAATTAGTTAGATGAGTTCTTACGGCATCTGCCAACACAGATCTCAGACTCAGCTGCTTCTGCTCAGTTTTTCAAACCTGTCTTTGCTTAGAAGTTCCTGAGGCCTCTGGCTCTCTGATAAAGTGAAATGATAGTCTCAAATGTTGCTGTTAGTTCTTTCCAGAGGGTGATAACAGCTATCAGGAGTGCAGGCAGAAAAAGTGCTAAGGGGAGCAGAATCAAATTATACACACAGATCTAAGGTTTTGGAGAAGAAGTCATGAGCAGTGGGGCAGTGGGAGGAGAAAATACTCTGGAAAGGGGATTTTGCCTAAAAATGTTGAAGTGTGCTGCTGGAAACACCACAGGGAATGGGAGCTATATTTTACAGAATTGTAGGTCTCTGGTGCTGTCAGAAACACTGAGTGATTAGTTTCTTGGAACAATCACAGTGTGTTTGTTTCATGCATCTGGAATAGGGAATGATAAATCATGATTATACTAAAATTAATAAATCCTAAATTGAGGGGTAGTATTTGCCAACACAGAAGACCAGCAATTACCACAACCTCTGTAGTAATTTGACATCCCAGATTCCATCTGCAGGGGTAGGAAACCCAGAAGGCTCTTCCCATCTGTTATATTCAGGCCCCACATGGCAGTCAAAGAGGAAAGGAAAGAAGCAAGAGATCTTCTGCACAGGTCCCTGCACTATTATAATTTTGAGTCATATGAGGACCCTTCACCTCTCTATCCCAAAGCACTTCCAAAGACATGCCACCAAGACCTCTACCCTTGGTTATAGATGAGCAAACCATGGAGCTGTGGGGTTTAGTGAACACTTAGAAGTCAAAGAAGTGGGAAGATGGCAAAGACAAAAGTGTTTCACTGTAGTTTCCTTAAAAGTAAAGGCACCATCCATTCCTTAGTGAGAGGAAAGAATGCTAGACAAAGTAGGGGGAAATACTGTATTCCATGAGAATTGTTGTCTTCCACTCTCTTTGTTGTAAATCTTCATTATTTTTTCACACAGTTCACAGCCTGGTGAGGGCTGTTCAGGATGCCTACCCCACATGGTACAGGCAGCTACTGCTTGGGGAGTTGTTTGATGGGCTACCTTTGTTCTGCAATGGCCTGTATGGCTTTTTTTTTTTTTT
>VWZN01001868.1:283217-322497 GCA_013396955.1 Regulus satrapa
TGAAGGACCCGTCAGTCCTGTAACATGGTGCCTCAGTTTTCCAAGCTTTTGGAAAATCCTCTGTCAACAAGAGGGATTTTCCTTAGCTGATACCATTCCTTTAAGCCCTGGGTGGATCCTTGAACCTTCCTCTGGTGTTCTGTATGCTTCTTCAAGCACCACTACACTTCTCCTCTGTGATTAAATTGTGTTCCTCTGCACATCCATGATAAAAGCTGTTTGTCTACTCAGCTGGGAGAGAGGAAGGCAGCAGAAAAAGGGGCACAGCTGTCTTTTTGCCTGGGTCATCCAATGCAAGCTCTCTCTTACATCTCAATTGCCAACAGAGAAAAGGATATGGGAGCAATTACACAGAAAGTACACAGAAAGGTACAGACCACATTTTGACAGGTGTCTCACTGCCATAGTCACTTTGGGATATCTCTTTCAGGTGATAGATTTCTCTGAATAGAAGTTGGGCTAACTGGATCAAAAGTCCCAACTAACTTAAAAAAAAAAATAAATTAGTGAAATCTTTGTCCAAAGTGACCATAATGATCTAAAATGTTTTCATCTCTATCCCAGATCATGCTATCAGAAAGACACACCTGTATCTGAGTCTCAATCATCTTTCTTATCACATAGCATCATATTATCTTTCTAAAGGCAACTTTTCCTATGAAAAACAGAAGTTCTTTGGAGCTACTGAACCATGGCACCTTTCTCTAAATTACTGAAGAAAATTGTTTAACACTGCATGTAAGAACTATTCAAACTTATTAAGAAAGTAAACATGGAAGTTGGGGTTTGGTTTTTTTTACATATTACTTTGGAGTTTTTAAAGCACTAATTTTTCCACACTGATTAAGGTTAAACATCAATAATAAAAGTCTTGCATCATCCTAAAGCAGACTGCCTTGTCTGGGGTGGTTCTAATGGATTGTCCAAAGACGTCTGTAAGTCCCTCACCAGAACCTGTGAAACTCTGATATTTTTTACCTGGTGTGTCTTTCTGCTTGAGGTTTGAGTCTCCTAGGGAAGGGAAGGAAGATCAGAATACTGCAAAAAGCCTTGCAACTTGGAAACTGAACTGGGAAAGAAAATACATGCTGAAAATGTCTTTTTATCCTTCGCAAATTCCTCATAATCTTGGGGAAAATACGTATCTGTGACCATTTTATGAGAATGAAATTTCAGGAAGATTTAATATTGCCTAGCTGTTATTTTAGGTTTAATGAATTAAAATGCAACATCTGCACTAGTCTACACTCCTTCCTAAGTAGTAATGCCAAAAATAGCAGCACTCCTAAATGTAGCCTCTCATATTCAATTGCAGCTTGTATTGCACAGATTCAAGCATCAGAAAAGGGATTAGTTGAATTCTGATAAAGTAACTTAACATTTTCCAGCATAAATTGGTGGAGCAAGGAATCAGCCAGTAGCTTAGCCATTTTCAAACCTAAATGTTTATATTTTTCCCTCCCCTGGTCTCTCAGAGACATTCTATTTCTCTGTGTCTCAAACTGGGGAAATAGAAGTATTCCACTTCCAGCTGTCTCTTTCCCCTATTTCTCTTTGTTCATTCTTTTCAGCCAGAAAAGGAGATAAGTGCTGAAATTATAGCTATTCCAGCATCATCCCAGTAGCTGAAGAGAGACTTACAAAAGCTTAGGAAAATCATTGAGAAGTCCTGCTATGAAAATTGTATTATTTCCACCTTTTTTCCCCATATGGAAGTACAGCATTCCACACATAGAATTAACCTGTTAATTCTAAACCTGTGCAGATCACTGAAGAATGAGCATTATATGCTATGTAAATGCTGTATACATGAGGAAAATATAAACCATAGGATAAGTTTCTAAATCACTGTATGGTACTTGCATTTCCACTCTTGGTTTAGGGCCCCTATTGGACAGACTGCCCCCATTTTCATTGCATTGACTCCTCTGAAGCCTTGAAGAGGCCTGATCTCTGCTGGGTTCTTCAGAGAACCAATGAAGTAAAAATAAAATATAAAATACATATATTGAAAGAGAATAAGTAGACTATATAATAAATTTGTTAGTGAAAGGGCCTCTGCCCTTTCCTCCCCATCTCTCTGAAAATTAATGAAATTGTGGCTCTCCCACCCACCCATACGTGTTGGATTTGATTCTGGTGGGAAAGGAGCTGGGGAGAGCTGCCAATCACTGATGAATATTTACTTGCCAGATAATGTGGAGTGAGTGGTCCTGAAGGAGGGTAAGAGGTCTGGCATTCCCTGTGTGTTTGATGGAGTGCGTGCACCTTATCACGGGATAAGGGAAGGTGCTGCCTGGTAAAATTCCTCATTCCTTTCACAGTTCCACAGTCTTGATGTTGCTGCTGAGTGTCAAGTCCCATAGTGAACCCAGAAATCAATGGGTTTCAAACCAGCAGAGGCAGTTCTGCCTTCAAGGAATCAGAGGTGTTATATTAAATCAGGCAAAAATTACCTTATCTTCCTTGAGTCAACCCAGACTTGCAACATATAAATGAAATAATTTCAGCTGTAGCCAGTATATATTTAATTATATATTAAACTTATAATTGTGGAAAACACTTGTCTTGTATGAACACAGGGGTCATCAAAAAATCTCTGTCAGGCTTTCTGCAGTAGCTGTCAGTGAACAGATGGGGAAATAAAAAATATAATGGAAATTGAAAAAAATCAATTAACACATTCAGAGTATTTAGTTTGTTTAGAAAAGTTTGGAATCAAGTAGCCCAGTTCTAATCACCTTCAAGGCCTTTTTGTTTTTTAATGTACGCTATTAAATCAGAGCTGAGGTAAGAAGAGTAACTAAGATGAAAATCCATTATTAGTGTTGCCACTGTGCAATTGTTTAACCTACAAGAGAGAAACTATTTGTCCTATTATATTTTTGCTCTAGCTAGTCCTTTGTAAATTTCCTAGCAACTTACACATGAGTTTGGCTGTCCTGAGCTTTATATTTACAGACAGTGAAACTAATGAACAGAAACATGAACTGTCCTGTCCAAGGACATCCAAGAAGTCACTGATGGGACTGGAAACCCAACCAATAGTTCTCCCAAGATATAGGTGCAGCTCCAAGGTAGCTCATGGGTTCAATGAAAATTTTTCACTCTCTGGTTTAATTCACTTTACAGTGCTACTGTAAATTCAAGGGAACTCCCCATGTGGCTGGGGAGTGCGGCAGCTTTGATTTAAATAAGATTTAATTGCCATGACATTCTTAATCCTGTATGTCCATTGTCAGTCCTCTGGGCATGATGCCTGTGTTTCGAAAACTCAGTAGCAAAGGCTGGGTCAACTGACAATCAGGTACTTGTTGGTCATCAAAATTACTCACATCTATAAAAGAGAGTTGGCTTCTGACAGAAGAACTCGGAATGGCCCTTCCCCACCATTTTATTCTGTGCTTTTCTAGATTTGAAGTAGCACTGAGACCAACTAAGACATTTCACCCACTTCCAAAACTGATTACATTTGGGGGCACAAGGGGACAGAAAGTATGGGGCAGGGTTCTGGCATAAGTTTGTTTTGCAGGAGAAATCCTTATCTAACCCATGTGCACACCTACACCACTGCTCAGGCATGTGCCAGAACCCAGCACCCAAAACTGGACTACCTGGCATCTTCTGGATGAGAAACAACAGCAAGACTCTCTTGAGATAATGGGCTTTGCATATTTATCCTTCTGGTTTCCCTTAAGGTTGAAAGGATTCATACTAAAGCGTCTCCCTTAGGCAAGCACCGGTCATTACTGAAGAATTACCCTGAAATGCCTCCCCAGCCTACCCTTCGAGCTGCAGAAAGCAGACGTCTACCATGTGCTTCTGATCCAAATTCTTCCCTCTGGGAGGTCTCCCAGAACCCTCAGTGTTTTGATTAGCAGAATGCATTTCTGCTAGAATGGTTGATAAAAGAAATCAGATTTTGTAGCAGAAAAAGTAGTTCCTGATTACAGTAGGATTAATAGTTCCCCCTCTTCTTACCATGTGCACACTGGCAAGGCTCTCGATGGGTACTGAGCATGTGCTGAGGCAATCTGTTCCTTTGGCTTTCTGTTACAAAAAGATAGTTGGTTCCAGTTCCATTGATTTCCCCTGCTTTTGTTCATTTTCCTCCTGATTATGGGGAAGCTTGGCAAGAAAGAAGGGTGGAGAGAAACTAGACTGGGGTCTGGATGCTCGTAAAGAAATGCCTGCACATTTGGTCTTTGTAAAAATGTGCACCTCTTCACAAAGGAGGAGACACAGGTTGTTTCGCTCGTCTTTGGCAAGACACTCAGCAGGCAAAATGACCAAAGCCAATAAAGCCTAATGCCAGTATTAACCAAGGACTTCATTCTCTCAGCCAAGTGAAGAGCCTTACAAATTATTGGGCTTGAGTTGCTGTACAACCTCTCCTGTAAAGAGCGAGCTCTCAGATTTAGCAAAGACATGTTATTAATAAAGCATCAGGGGTTTAAAGAAACAAAGGCTGGAGGAGGGGAAAGGGAGCCCTATTTTAGGAAGGGGGCCAAGAAAGACAAGATGTTTAGGAGGGGGAAGTATTGACACCCTTGGAATAGAGAAAGTGTCGAATGCCAGCTGCAGAGCGCCTCAAAGAATGAGAGTCTCCGATGCTTTTGTCTCCTTATATGGTAAAATGATAGCGAGGGGTTTCACTAGGCTGGGGAAGGCAGCAGCCTCTTTCCACACAACACTGACTGCAGAGCTGGAACCGGCAGAGTCGCTCTTTGCAGGCAGTAGAAAGCCCCAGCTGGCTGTACAGCTCTGCGCTGCGAGCAGGCCAGTGTGCTCTTTGCACGTTTGTTAATGGATGTGACCCCCTGTCCCCGCTCCAGGAGGTGGCATTAACTGCCCGCTACTGCTCTGTAAGTAAATATCCCTTTTTTCCCCTTCCCTCCCACTACCCACAGAACATATCTTTGGAGGTGTCGCTTTAAACAAAGGGTGCAGAGAGGAGGAGAGGGGTGTTTCATATCCCAGTGGGCTGTCGGGGAAGGATGCGAGGAGAGAGATTGCCGGTCCCCCTTTCTCCTGAGTGCACGGGGAGGGGTGCGAGGAGGACAAAAAGAGACACATTTCTTATCACAGCAATTATTGCGGCGTGTCCGTCAGCAAAGTGACATATCAGCGAGCTGATGAGGCGCTGGGTCTTTTCATGTGTAACTATTTTTAATGACTGTATTGTGCTGCGTGTGTAATCCACTGGGGAGGCGATAAAAAGTAGAATATGGGGTCTTAGATTCCTTACACCTCCGTGCACTCCTGCTGCCGAGCTCAACAAAGGAGCTTTTTTTTTTCTTTTTTTTTTTTTTTTTTTTGGTTGTGTAGCAAGAGCAGATGCACATGAAACAAAGGTAGCCTCTCCTCTTTGCTGGGAAACAGTGTGGACAGATTTGAGTGTGGGAAAAACGAGGAGCCATCAGCATCGTATTTCTTCTTTTTATGTGGAGAGAATAAATTAGAATACAAATCCCAATTAATAGCTCTGCATTCCTGCTTTTTGTGCTTCTCTCTGTGTGCATGTGTGTGCAGCCACGATAGCAGCCACAGTCCTTGCTGTATGCTAGCGTGGGTTGCTCTGTGTACATAATAAAGGAAATACTAACTTTCATTGTCTGCATTGGTGGCTGTTCCAAACTTTTTACTCCCCCCAAGGGATATGGCTTTTATTTAGTTGACCAAATACCTGCGTATTCCAGCTTTACACACACAGCTTTGCTGAGTACGCGAGACAGCGAACATTATAAAAATACATACACCAGCAAGTCAGTCAGTCTGTGATTGCCACTCCCCTGACTTCAATCTAGAGGTATTTTAACTAAGATTGCTAATTGACATTGAGATTACCCGGGTCAGTAGCTGTAACGTTTATTGATGCTTATGCGTATTTGTATGTTGTCTTGAATGGGAATTGTTTTAAAAGGGACCAATATAATAACATCTGTGCTATTAAGTACACAAATGTATCCAAATGTGAAAGGATGCTACAATTAAGGTTGTCTCTAGGTTTCTGCTGTGAAGATTATTTTCATCAGTTAATAAATTTACAGGACTCCCATCTTTCTGGCCAAAATCTTCTGTGCCTTTTGTCAGACAGATGGTAAACTTAGAGCATGATTGCTTTGGGCATTTGGATATTGAAGGGGGGGGGGAAAAAAAAGGAGAAAAAAGTGTACTTGTTTATTTTACAAAAAAAAAATTATGTCTGTTTTGTGCATCTGTAGACGTAAGTGGGAAAGAATATATTCTAAAGGTTGCTTTTTCAGTAGAACCTGAACAATTCTTGGTCACATATGGATACATTTTAAAAAAACGGATATGGGTTGCCACATTGAAAACTCAGTTCCTGACACACCACAGCATTACTATCAAAATCTGACCAGAGCATGAATAAAACTGTCTTTTACCCCAGCCATAGGGTAAAATGATCTCTGGCTTGTGAACCAACATGCAGTTGAGGTGAGTGGGGCAGCTAAAAGGACATAAAATGATGTTGGGGAACATCAAATTTGTAAAAGTTACCTGGGATTCCCACCTGACATCTCTCATTTAACTAGCACCCATGAGGCTCGGGGATGAACTAGTTCTTGTGGTCTTCTGAAAAAGCTCAGGATGGCTAAAGTGCTGGAACAAAATACTGTTATTTTTGGTTCTCACCATTCTGCCAAATGTGCTCCCAGAGAAATCAGCAGTGCTACATATGCAAGCACCAAATCTCCAGGTGGTTCAGATTTACAGAAAAATATTACCAGTTTCTGTGAAACCACTGCTATCTGACAGCAATGGCTATATTGTGTCAGATATTGTTTGTCCATGTGAAGTTCCTACCATGAAGAGTATGTAATGGTAATTCCCAACTGAAGAACCCAGATACAAATAATGATCTGTTTCCCACTTAGAGAATTCTAGGGATTGCAGTTTTCCTGAAATCACATCTTTTCCTGTCCATACAGACATCAGCTCTCCCAGATGGCACACCTTGCATTAGAAAAGAGATCAAACAACTCCTCTGATCACACACAACACAGTCTGCCAGGATTCCATCATGCTTTGAACATCAGAATCCAAAAAAAAACCCAAAAAACCCCCAAAACTTGGCGACAAAGTGCAACTCCTATAATTGTAAGGGTTAACAACAGTTTCTGCCGCACTGTGCTGCAAATTCAAGCTTTCATCCCAAAAGAAAGGGATGAGGAGGGCTGCAAAAATCTATACTGATGAGAGACCCCTGGCTCAGTTCTCCAGGGCATTGAGCCCTGAACCTCTGGGCCAAGCAATGTGTTACCTGCTGAGGTCCTTACCTCCCTGCCTTGCCCCATCTCACAGGGGCCAGGATATTCAGAGTTAAGGGAAGGTCAGGTAAATGTTAATACCTCTGGCCACAAGCAATGCCTGTTGCTGCTGGCCAGCATGCCCACAGTCTTTCAGGGTCCCCACGGACCCAGGAACATTCAGGTCTAAGTCTCATTCATGTTTCTCTGATGGGTAAATGAGGTTGAGCTTCTCTGAACACACTCTGAATAGTGTAGTGTTGTAGGCAATCATCTTCCCTCACTTGGGTACTGCTTCAGCGACTGGGGGAATCTCATAATTTACATTTTTAGCCTGATTAATTCTAATGGTGTAGTTTTAATACTTAATTTACATATGCACAGTTATTTGTGATGCAGATTCACCCCAAGTGAGAGTGTGAAATGGCAGGGTAATGACAGGTTTCTTGAAAATAAATCTTGGATACATTGACAGCCACTGAAGCATTAACATCTCAACAATATTAATTAGCTATATATAGATGGAATTTGATTATAAACTGCTAGAGCCTTCTTCTAAGGATGAACATCAAAATACTCATGCCAGGTGAAAAAGTTAATTTTGTTCCTTTTCACATATCCTTCTATATTATGTTGGGTTATATCAACTAGGATGCTGAATGGTTATGATACATACAATATGCCATAAGAAGTGAGCATAACACTGACATAAGCATATTCACTGCTCCTTTTCACAGGAAATTTTTGAATTTAAAGTTTCAAATATATCAACCATTGCAGAGAAAGGTGTTAGGTGTCACTCAGAGGGTGTGAGTCAGCTCTAGACCCTCAGCAAGCATAAGTGTAAGGGCTCAAAACTACCACTGTTTTTTCACTTCATCTTGCGTAATACAAGCAGTAAATTTCATAAAGCCATGAAATACCTGTAGGAATTTGCATAGGTGTATTTTGTCATTGCTCTGAAGCACCCTTGAGATTTAGAGCAGAAGGGTCTTCAGAGACCAGGATCTCGCCCTTGATGAACTCCACCTCTCCATACCATGCTGTGCAGCTCTCCATGGTGGATGCAGCATCTCCCTTCTTCAGCTGGAAATAATCCTGCCCACAAAAATATTGCCTACATCCATGTCACCAGGCTCTCTATGTCTTTGTTCTTTCTCCTGTACCTCTCAAGCACCACAAGTGGTACTTTGGCTCAACCTTTGACTTTGGCTCAATCTTTCCTCTCTGTGTCCAGTCTCCAGCCACAAACCTCTCCAAAACAGGGCCTAACTGGCTTGACCCAGGTGCAATCAATCTGGTTTGCTAAGATGTGCCCAGCTGAATGGGTGCCCCCAAGGTTTACATACCCTCCTTTGTCGTGTTTTGGAAGGCTGCGGGCATGGCAGCTGGGCAGGGAAGATTGGATACCACACAGCCCTGAGGCATTCACTGCCACAGCAGTTTATACAGCAGCTCTAAGACATGCATTAACTGATTCCCCCCCCAGCCTGGTGTGACAGTATCTTAGACACAAAGGACTTTGTGGTCCTACCTCAGTAAAGAGAACCAGAGCTGTGCTGCTCGAGGCCAGAACAAATGACAGAGCATTCTTATTCCACAGAATCATCCCAACTTTTCTTCTATCTTTTCTTTAAAGAAGGAAGCACAGGCTATTTGGGACACTGTTCTGGTTTTGTGCCCTGGGAGTAGTATACACGGGATTTCAAAAAGACAGAAACATTTGGAAACGTGACTGCATGGTAGCATATGGCATTTCTGGGTGTTTTTACCTTGAAGTCTAATTTCTCTGAGATTAGCAGTGCTCCTGTCAACAAGAGAAAGCAACCCTTTTCTGGAAAAACAAACCTTTGTTGGAGTTTAGTGTCTGCAGACATTTAGCTTATACACTACTTTTGCAGGATAGTGCCAGAAATAATAATAAGGTTTATTAATCTTATACTACTTTTCTCCTCTATCATTTTCTGTTATCTGCTTAAATGCTCTCATTAGAAATATAAACTTTTATGCTTAAGCAGGATCAAGTACTTGACCTTTACTTTGAGCAAGCATTTGCTTATTTTGCAAGAGAAAGAAGGAGGACAGCAATTTCAAAAGGCTTTAAAATAGAAAATAAAAGCAAGCCTTTCCACTTGAACTGTGCTCCTCCGTGCTGTGGCAGCTTTAAGTCATGCTCCACGTTATTTCAATACGCTTCTTTTGTAATTGAAATGTGTGCAGGAATATGGGTATGAGCATAGACCCTCTGGTCGTTTCAATATCAGCCTGAGGTAACCATCGAGCAAATGCTGTGGTTTGGTCTTTCAAAGTGCTAGTGCTCAGCTCTTCCATGACATTTGTAGATATCACCATTGGTTCCCGCTCTACTGCTGCTGGAGTGGCTCTAGACTGGAGCAGCTCTTTATTGACTGCCAAGCACAATAAACCACACAGAAACCACAAGTGGAGTGCTCCTCCTCCACCGCTATAACTGGGATTACTTTAGCCAGATGCATGAGGAGCTTTGCCACAGAAGAAACAGTTTCTATTTTGTTTTCTTTATTATTTCTGTTCTGCTAAGGAATACAATCTTAACCCGCACAATATCCACTTTCCAGTTCATGATAGGCTGAGTGTGCAGTCCAGACAGGAACCAGCTATGCTTTGGTTATCAGCATATGCTTATGCAGTCTGTCTGGTCAGAAAATTGTTCTAAAGAGATTTTAAAAACTCTAAAAAAGAGATCAGAATTTTATACCATATGCAAAATATGTCAGTCATTTCCAAGGAAGGTGAGTCCTTGGAAAAATCCAAATGTAATTTTGAAGAATATTGCAAGGTAACTTTATTTTAAGTTAATCAATTTTTTTTTCTTTAAATACCTTTTAAAATTTAACATCTAAAGGCATGACTGGTATTTTTTACTTGGGGTCTTTTTTTTTGCTGTTGTTATTATTACTATTATTTTCAGATATTAAACCAAAATTTCCTGTCTTTTGATGAAGAGCTTCTTAGACATCTGTGACTATCTACTCTGAGCTTAAGAAATAGCAATGAACACCTCTGTAACTGAATACTTTTAGTGTCCCAGCCCTGATGGGGAAACTGAGTTTGTTAACAGCACTGTTCTTGGAGAGAAATGATATAAGAGTCTTGTTTTCTTGAAGACAGGGTGCCAAATTCTTTTTGTCATGCTTACTTCAGGATTGCTCTTCCATAGCAGCAGCAAGAGAAAAAAGGCTTCTGATTTTTTTTCTCAGCTTAAAAATTTAAAAGACAAGGAATGCAGCCATATCTGCCTAAACATCCCTGTCCCATTTACCCAGAGCACTTGTCCCTCAGAGCCTGGTAAGCCTTTGCACTGGCCACCTTTAGTGTAAGGCAACAAATGTCCTTCTGTGGCCCAGGGAGGGAGAGCTGCCTTTTGTGCATCAGCTGGCTTGGCTCCCCATGGCCAGGAGCTGCTGCAGGGTCACAGCTCCCAGCAGCTCAAAGCATCAGCACCTGTCTTATGGCCAGCAGCACCTCCAAGCACCCCGGTTCCCTTTGCTCCATTGGGACAGTGTTTGTGGGCACTTGGGGAAGAGGATAAGATACACCTGGACAGCCAAAATAAAAGAGGGCTACCAGCCTTTAACGGGTTTCCATAAATCACAACACACAGGAGTGCTTTGGGTATCCATCTACACCAGCTGACTTTCTCACAGTGGGGTTAACGAGAATTCTGACCCATGCATAACTTTCCCCCAGCACCTACCTCTCATCAATACTACAGGAAAATGGTCATTTCTTATTTTTCTAAAGTAAATTTTAAAGAAATAAAATTAGGTTTCCCTCTTTTCCCTTTGCATGGCCTTAAGGTCTGGAAAGATGCTTAGGTTTTCCAAGAGTGCTTTTCTTTTGCTGCAACAAGATGATAGATAATGAATGTGGTAAGAGCAGCTAAGTTACAGGAAAAAAATCGCCTCTTGACAGAAAGACCAGCATAGTTTGAACTGTCAGTTCATGGTTGTAAATAAATCCTTTCATTTTAGCCTTTGGAGCATTAACATAAATTGTTTCCAAATGCTCTAGACCTGCATGGCTCATGTCACTGGAGTTGCCAGACACAAGTCTTCCTTCCTCAGAGGAAGAGAAAATAAATAGATAGAAAGTTCTCCACGTGTACTGCTCTTCTGGAAGAGTAGTCAGGTGGGAGAAGTGTCTGTGCATCTTGAAGGAAGAATTTTTGTTTCCTGTGCAGGTGGCTGACACAATGTACCAATCCAGGGACACAGGTAGAGAGAGCCCCAGCACTACTGACCCAATTAAGCCAACAGCAAGTCCCCCTTTGGCATCTACAGGGCCTTAATTCTGTGTCTCCAGAAGCTGTTACAACAAGAGATCAGAACTTCACTGAATAAACCAAACAGTTCCTACATGTTTTAGATCGTTTCCCGTGGCTTCCTTCTCTCTCTCTTTTGCGTGTGCTTTTGCACCTCTCAGTGATCAGCACCCCCTAAGAAGAGTTGAAATAAGAGATGGACACAACAGCATTTATTAGACTTGCAGATACTGCTGAAGAAGCAGGCAAGGTCTGCTTTTTCAGTAGTCAATAATGTCATGGGATGGGGGAACACTGGATAACTTCTTAATGACATGATGAGCATGATGTGGTAATATGACAATTCAGGAATTGCTGCCAGTAGAATAAGACTGAGTCAATGGGGAAAGAAGGGGAAAGAAGAGGAAAGAAGCATAGATTTTGAGTGAGTCTACTAACTTTTTGGTAATTTTCCTGCCAATTCATACTTCCTGTGAGACACAGTGTGGGTAGTACTAACATTTGGCATAAGCTGTAGCTTCTCTTTTGGGCATGCAACAGAAAGCTCTTTTCCTTTCAGAGGTGCACTTGTTATGTCTGATGCTGTAGGAGGAGGACTGAATGACAGAAAAAATCAATTTCTCCATCATTATTATGTTGAGAGCAATCCGAAAAAGCATAAGTATAGAATGACTAAAGCAATAAAATCTAAAGACCTTTTACCACAAAGCTGTAATGATGATGAGCTTTGTCCCACAATGCTTTATGGTCAACAAGTAGCAAACACAAGAGGAAGAAACAGATCAATGGCAAGGAGGTTGAATTGCAATTTGTGTCCATCCACAGCTGTGCAATTCTTCTGTTTTAGTTTTCTTTTTCCCCTAAAGTCCAAAACAGTGCATAGAGTCTGCACTAAGCTAAACATGAGGGGATTTTATATAACAAGAATTAATGGACTGCCAACGTAAAGGACCATGTGTACAAAGAGACAGACAAAAATACTGCTCAGTATGATTTTACATTTCTTGATTGTGACACAACAGTGAAATTATTTGCTTGAAATTCCTTCTAGTATTTAGTAGATAGGACCCACTATTACCTCACATTTAATTCTCTCTGAAGCAGAAAAACCCCTGTACAATATGCTCAAAATACCACACAGTGGACCATGAGATTCAATCCAAGGCCTGGGTTTAAACAGCCTGGAATTTTGGGATGCTTCACCCTTAATTCCAGCTTATTGAATGAAACCACATGAACCTGAATTCCTGAATATCGCTTAAATAACTTTAAGAGATATTAGATCCAAAACTGGTCCCAGATCCAATGAAAGGTTCATGTAACTAAAGCCAAAATGCGGATCTTGTCTTTCAGTTTCCCAAATCTCTAGAGTTGTTCCTCAAATCTCATCCACAGCTGCCTCTGCAGTGTCTCCATTGAGCAATGCTCTTCCCTAAATCTGTTTGAGATGTAGAAATGATGGCTGCCTCTCCCTGCTCAGGGTGGGGGGCACAATCCCCTGAGACTATCTTAGAACACATTTAACAAAACTATATCCCTTTCAGGATAGGAGGGCAGTGCCCAGGTATTTTCTGAAATAGTGGCAGCAACTATTAAATAATTGCTGAATTATTTTGAATTGCTGAAATATTACATTATTATAGAAATTATTAGATATGTATATTACATAATGCTTGCCTCTGCTCCTGTGAAATGCACCCAGAAGACATACAGTACTCAAGAGGGAAAGTCCTGTGACCGAGAGACAGGAACACCCACCTCTAAGGGAACAGTCCTTCTTCCAGTCACAATGCACTTCTATATTTTACATTGAGCAGCTTTGGATGAGATGGTATAAACCTGTAAAGGAATCACACTCTACAGTTTTTGTTTTTACACATCATGACTGCAGAAAAATGTTTCACTCTCCAGTATCACACGTCTACTTTTAAATCAGGACTAGAAAGAATGAAGTAATTCTGAAGAAGGGTGATGAATGCAAGTTCATAAGTGGTTTCTGCTCACATTTTAACTTAGCAATAATGCGCATTAAATGAACAACAAAATCCTATCATTTGGGAAAAAAAAAAAACCTAATATAGTCTGGTAAAAAGTACAGATTTCTGTCCTAAATACGGACTATTTGAAAAAAAGCTATCACTCCTCTCAGGCTTAGTCATATGTCTACACATAGAACTCAGTGTACACTCAGTGTACTCCTTTCATTTTGCTGAGATTAGTCCCGAATGAAATTAAGTCCTGGCTAGTTCTTTCCTGGGAAAGCCCAACCTATTATGTAGGTTATGGGTGTAAACAGGCTCAAAACAGAGAGGAAAATCCATTATCATATTTTCAATGTTCTGGTAAAGACTGCAAGCGTACTTCAAGAGAAGACTAACTTGCTGGAAGTAGTTGATAAGGAAATGTCCCTTTCTACTGTCCCTGTTCCCCTGCCTTCTACTTCCATTGCTAGCTGCTGCTGTTGGAAAGGGTCTAGAGGGGAGCTTTGGGTAGTCACAGCACTTCTCTCTCCAGCAAATCTTACTCTCTGTCTTTTTATCAATCCTATGATCCTCTCTGCTCTTTAAGGACAAGGAGCACCCTACATATTCCCAGTTCCCCTCTGGGATAAGAAAGTTAGTAAGTTCCCAGACCATCTTTAAGGCCAAAGCTAGTCCTGGGTTGTCAGAAGCACAGATGACCAGCTGGCAGGATTTGCGGTTCCTCCAGGCACATTTTGGGGTTTGCTAGTTTGTCTCTTTTCATTAGTAGTTATTTAGAATTCATGGGACTTTCCAGCAGTTGAGACATCACTTACCTACTTCACACATGTAAAAGTACTCAACCCCTCAGTTTGTGCTAGTCACCACAAAATTCAGCAGTGAATTGACCATTTAAAAAAAATAAATAAAGCTTTCTAGTCATCAAAATAAAGTTTGGTATTTCATTCAGACAGCCCTAAAACCTTAATCACATCCTATCTAGACAGAATGCAAGATGATAATAAAAACTGAAGTTCTGGAGGAGAACTCAGGATTTCAGTATGCCCTATGGGTGGCTCCCACTGCCAGAGGGAGAGAACAAACTCCAGAAATCAGTGACCTGTGCCAAGAACACTAAGCAAGTAACATTTTGTTTAAAACTGAGAGCTGAAGTTGGCCAAAGGACTGCAGCTGCTGTAAATGTCACTTGTGACAGAGGTAGCCACTTAAGCTATTAGCACCCAAAACATTTAAGGATTTATAGATGCAATGTGGCTTAAAGAGGAGATGCAGCCCAGCAGGCAGTGAAGATCGTGCATTCCAGGTGGCACGTACTTTCTACTTGGGAAATTCCCTTTTCTAAGCAGGCAGCTATGCCTTGCTCCAGTTTTAACCTCCAAACAGATTTCAGGTGCAACGCATGCTGCAAGCCTCAGGTTAAGAAAGAAGGTGATGACTGTAATGAAGCCCAAAATAAATTGTCCCAGGCAATAATAAATATTCATCAAAGGTGTTTGTGTTCATCCAGAAAATGACAGAGATGTAATGAAACCTGAGGTGCAAACACCAATTGTCCCTAATTCAGACAAGCTGAAACATCATATACAGTTTCTTCTACTTGCTTTTTCCCTTCCACAATCATTGTTTGACATTTGTCCTGACCCAGGACACCTGGGAGCCTACTCCTATTTGTGTCCCAATACCCTACAGCTGCTGGATTTCTCCTTCAGTTGCATCAGAGGAGAATCAAATACACAGTCACCAATCCTACACCTTCCGTCCTCATGGTGCCATGCAAGAGCAGAGATGGAGGGCTGGTGTCTGCCTGTGGGGAGATGATTGCCAGGCACTAGTTCACTGAGAATGCAGAGAAGGAAGGTGCAGAAGCACATAACTGTGGTGCTTGATAGGTTGTGCAAGACTAAAGTCTACTAGCAATGTGAACCTTTCTCTTGCCTTGTGCAGGAGATGTTGCTTCTGAAGATAAGCTGGCTCATCCTCTTAATGGACTTGATTCCCTCCATCTCCTAGAGAAACACCTTCTTGTTGTGGACCTATAGGTTAAATTCTTTTTACAAATCCCACAAGAATTTTTCATACTCAGGCTTTACTCCTCCCTCTCACCTCTAACACTAGGTCTGGCCAAAGATGGATCAACAGATGGCTAATTTAGATGGGCTATTTTCATTACCCTGCACTGCAAAATTCATAGCCCAGTTTCTTCCTATTGTGTCCGTTTTTTGACTGAAGTTGAATTAAAATTGAGGTACAATGTGATAAACAAGAATTGGTAAACTTTTCCTGGGGGATCGGTCAAGTGTAGCTCAGTCTGACATGTGCCTGTTCCTATCTTTATTGCAGGATAGCTGTACTCCAGACACCAGCATGACTGAACGCTTTGATTGCCACTATTGCAAAGAGTCTTTATTTGGTAAAAAGTACATCCTGAAGGAGGACAGCCCCTACTGTGTGAAATGTTATGAAAATCTTTATTCCAACACCTGTGAGGAATGCAAAAAACCTATTGGCGCTGACTGCAAGGTATGTCGGATTTGTGGTTTTTTACAGAAATCTTCACAGAGCAGGCTGGATACAGAGCTCTGAGATCTGAAAGGGTCCAGCCTAACAGCTACACAGGGGTTTCTTTTGATGGGAGAGGATGTTTTCTGGACCCCTGTATCTGTTTTGTATCATTTCACTTGGCAAACTCTTCTTTACCCAGCACAGTAGTAGAAATGCACTCTGTAAAGCCCAGAATGATCTGATGCTCCAATGTAAGAAATTCTCTAACTCATTGGGAGACCCTTTCCTCAGGGCCAAGTGGGATCTGAAAGGGTTACAGAAGCTGGTTGTGCCTACTTTTCGGTCAGACGGAGTTAAGCCACTGTTGGCTTTGGAGTGACCACACTTCTGTTGTCCTCAAGAGACACACACTCAAGCCAAGGTGCTAACTTGGAGGTCACAGAAATCTAGCTAATGCTGACCCAAGCAATAAATCAGAGTTAGAAAAAATAGCCTTTTAAATACAGAATGATGATAGTAGGGTCTAATTAAAGAATGGGATGGACAGAGGCATTGCTTGCTTGAATTATGCACTGCTAAAGCGCATGGAAACACCTGCCTGAAAGAGATTAATTGTGACCACCTGTATTTCTTTCAAATTATTTAAAACAACTGGTATTCTTGCCAGTTTCAACCTGCTTGAATGAAGACAGAGGAGCCATCCAGTGAAGTGTCTGTTATACAGCTACCAACAGACTTCCTCTGATATAAATGCTCTTTGCATAAAATTCACCTGTTTAAAGCTGGGCAAGATTTTTCACTGAAAGAGGGAGCTTGCAGTAGAACAGCAATTTGTATTGCATGGCCATAGGATTCTTCACTGGCCCAAGGAGATCTGATTTTTGATTTCCCACTGCTGATCTGTATCTCTAGAAAGACAAACTAATTCCCATTAGTGATACCACCACTCAATCACTAGTTCAGAGATATAAAAATATATGCTTACTCAGATTGGAAAAAATAAATGTCTCATACCTTCCAAAGTGATCTACAACACCCTATTGGCAAATCAGTAGGAAAGTCCCTTTCAGAAGCCTTAAAAAGGTAAAAAAAGTTTCACCACCAAGGCAGGAACTGGCAGTAATCTGTAAGAAGGTATAAAATTGCCAGCTTTCCTACAGCTCATAAATATTCAGGTTAGAGATGAGATACAGCTGGCCTGGCTTGACCTGAAAAAGCAAAATATTCCTGCCTCATTCCAGAATGTGCTTTTGTTTTAAGGTCTCCTTCTAATCCCCTGAGAAGATATTTCCATGTGTTGATAGTCAAGAATTTAAAAACTTGGACCAGCTTCAACAAATCTTAGTCAAAGTATTCAGGAATTAATCGGGCTGAACTTTTCAACCCAGATTTATGTATTTAGGGAGTGTGAGTGTTATCCGATATACTGCTTTTCTTTACTTTCGAGTGAGACACTCTCTAATATCAGATATAAAAAAAACCCACAAAAAGCCCCAACTGTCTGCAATCTAAGAATATTTTATCTATGTAAAGAACCAGAACTATATGTGGAACACACAATTAAGAGATAGTAAACAAAGATTTCTTAAAGAGTTATAATGCATGCCAGAAACAAATATGTCCTTTTTTGTTTCTGTTACTGCTGTTTGTGCCTGTCCAAACTTTATGCTGTAGCTTTTGAAGCTGTTGACAAATTTTAAGCAAATTCTGACAGATGGATGAAAGTTGAAACTTAAATTCCTGCAAGTTTTCTGGAAAAAGCCCATGTTTGTGTAGAAAAACTGATCCTATGAATGTTCTCACTGAGAAAAAAAATAGAGTAGTTTTTCAGTAACAGTAATAGACACTCAAGAACACATTTGAGAGAGCCCTTACAAGTGCCTCAGCCACAATATAAGTTTCAGATGAAGTGTGTGCTCTGTTTGAGTGAGCATAATTCAGCCATAAAACAGCCTCAGAAAAATCAGGCTTCTCATTAAACTGTATGGATACAGAGTTATAAAAATACATAAGAAATACACACACAGACATACATATGTATGCATTTTTATATTAATATTGTTACACATTGCACTTTTTCACCTGCACAAAGAAGATAAATTGTACTGTGTTTGGGAATGAAACCATTGTGTTTACTGCATGTACAAAATGGACTCAAATTTCTTTGTATGTTCAACATAATCTAAAAATGTAAAATTTGGAATTTAAAAAAAACCTAATGGAGTAACAATGTCATGAGAAAAGGTCACATCCAGGCTTCTGCATCTGGCAGTGGTGTCCACACTTACATCAACATTACAACCTGGAAAGTAGTTCTCACGTCAGATTTTCAGTCATAAGTCCCTTCTTGGCCACTATTATACCTCTACACTGAGAAAATCCACACTGAGAACTAGGTTCTCTTAATTTCCTTCTTCCCCACCCTCCCAATTACAATCAAGCCTCCTATAACTGACAGGGTTACACCAAAAGGAAGCCACAGGTGCTGAAAGGAGGACACTTGTAATACTCGAATTCTGACAGCACTGGACTCTGAGAGGATGAAACTGATGCTGGATTTTCACATAGTGTTTTAGCTATAGCACGGAGAGCCCACAAGACAACAATTTTGCCGAGAATCTTACCATGAATTCAAGTACTGGGAGAGTTTTCTTCACTATCTTTCTAGTTTTTAAGGTAGTTTACACATAACTGTAAACATAACTGAGTAATGACTGATTTGTTCTTTATTTTAAAAGAACAAGTTTTTTCCACCAGAAAATCCTGGAATGACAATGTATGTCTGAATGACACCTTTGGGCATGGACCATCTCATTAACTGTAAACGCTTCTAGCTGATGCTTACAAAACTTTCACAACAAATTAAAAGCTTCATGTATTGAGTGGCAGGAGGCACCAGCAGGCAGTATGAAAACAATGCCATTTCTCTCACACCAATTACACATTATCCATGTGCCAATGGGTTATAGAAGAAATTTAATTTTTCTAGAAAAAAATGACTTTTTTTGGCTAAGTCCCTGGTGAATGCTCACCACACCTACAGTTACATGCTTATTTCTGGAAATCCATACATCTTGTACCTATTTGCTTAACTGCTGAAGGGTTACTTTTGGTTGACTTTGGCTTTTTTAATACTTTCCTTGCAGATCCTATGGTATAGAAACCATTGAACACACAGGAAATACCTACAGTAATCCTGTGTTTAATTCAGTCCAAAAGTTGTCCTTGGCAGGCAGAAAGGGGTGAAAACTCTCTCTGTGAAACGTGAAAATTAAATTATGAGTGAATTGTGAGATACAGCTACTGTGTCAGCACACAGGCCAAAAAGGGCTCAAAAGAGTCATTCTCACACATAAACTAAACAAACAAATGAAACTTCTAGTAATGAGGATCAGGAAAAGGAAAATATAATTATTTTTCTCATTTTTAATATTTAAGCCCTGTCCCGATGTGCAGAACTTTTTCAGCTCATTACTGAATCTCAGGCCAGCTGTTGTAAAGTAAAATAGTAAAAGAGATGGATACTTTAATATCTTCTCCTACATTTAAGGGGCCAAGTACAGTACAATATCTCTTGTTTTTACCTTTTCTCAAGATACTTTTATAGGTATGGGCCAGTCTGAAACACTTTAGTGTTTTGCTACAGGATATGTACAGCTAGGACTGCAGGGCATTTAGTTGGTGTAGCCCATTTCCTACATTCAGCCTT
This sequence comes from Regulus satrapa, assembly GCA_013396955.1. NCBI lineage: Eukaryota > Metazoa > Chordata > Aves > Passeriformes > Regulidae > Regulus > Regulus satrapa. Next base: position 302,985 of record VWZN01001868.1, read on the forward strand.
CTGAAAAGACCATTGTGGCAGGCAAGAAAGCCATGAACAACATTTACAGTTACTGTTCCAGTAATAAGCTCTCTAATCTCTTTTTTCCTACTGGGTCCCTGTTGAAACCCTGCTCAAGAGAAATGATGCTGCATAATGGCTTCAGTTTTCTTAGAGTTAAAAAGCCTGAGGAGAAGACAATATAAATGCAGGGTATGAGGAGCCCAAGCTTAACCCAGTTAACTGGTTAACCCTAGTCTAAGGGGATCTTCTGGGTTTTTATTTTTTTAAACACACTTTTCCAAGTCATACGCAGTCCCACCCTAGAGGCCAAATAAACCATGCTGGAGCAAAACTGTACCGAGCTATGGAGAAGCTGTAGAGCTTGATCATGACAATGGTAACAGTTATCTTGTCAAAGTTTTGTTTGTGGGAGTCATAATGAAAATAAGTGAAAATTCGAAAGGAATTAGTTTTATATCACTTGTATCTTCTGCTGGAACATACTTATTTGGGTTACAACCAGCTAGTGTAAACTAGAATTCCCATGCCTAGACTAAACCTAATGTTGTTTCAGCTTAACAGAGGAGCAGCCTGACATTCAGAAAGCTTTAAGTCAGTTTTTGTACATGGTTTTCCAGTGCAGAATTTGCTCCAGATCAATACATCCACAGATTGTGGACAAGCCAAAGGCTCCAGTAATATATACAACATGGTGAAATAGACCAAGTCTCTTTTTCAGTGACCTAAGAACACTCCTGATGCATAAACGGTTTCATCAGTACCTTGGGCTTCCTTGCTTTCAGATGTGACAGATTCAGAGGGAGAAAGCTGTACCCATTCCATCAGTCTGATATTCTACTGTCAAAGCCAGACATCTTAGAGTCTCTCTACATTCAATAACAATAGTTGTTATAGTAATCCTGAGTAGCTAAAACTTATTCACCTCACTTTTTATCTTGGGTACTTTTTGTTGTAGTTTTTCTTCATGGTCTCTTCATGATGAGATATCTGCTACTGTCATCTACCCAGTTACTGCCTGGGTAAAATCTTGCCATCATAACTGACTCAGGGACCAAAGCTGTCATCATTGACACCTAATCTTTGTCTTCATTACTCCTCTTATAAAAGCCATGTACCCTCTTCAGGGTATAATTTCATTGATAAAATAAGCATACAGCAGCATATGAGTTTTGACTATTAAAAAATAGCTTGCTGAAAATTGTAAAACCAGGAAATGACAGCTAGTGAGGAAAAATAACTGAATACATCATGTTACAAGAGAAAATTAAAAAAAAAATCAGTTCTGTTGTTCTGTTTTCTAAGAGGCAAATTTCAGTTATTTTGGAAAGCACTGTATTTTTCTGTTGAAAATATAAGGCCAGATTTAGGCTATTCAATTTCACCTCAAGAGAAAAAAAAATAATGTAAGTAACTGCCAAAGAAGATTGGTTTTAATTTGCTATTAGAAAAGATTAAAATGTTACAGTCAGAAATTTGTGTTATTTCAAAAGGATTTAGCTGAAATGAATAGATGAGCTGAATAAACAACTGTCTGAAAGCTGTGAAGTGGAAGTCTTAGATATTCTGTCACAGAATGCAATCTCACAGATGAAAAACACATTGGGTATCAACTGTTACTCACAATGATTCAAAAAATTTAGGTGAGTAGCACAGATGTCCAAACAGAAGTGCTTAATTGCATAGTCAAATTCTGACAGAAATTACTGAAGTTTAACAAGCATATCAGCTGAGCTAGATGAAACTATTTCAGTGTTTCCTGTTAGCTTTTTGTGAGATCAAGGTTTCCAAAGACATGATGTTATTTTAGGTTAACTTAAAGTGGGGTATCTTTTGTTTTCTCTGGGCTAAGATTGCACATTTGGAGTTACCTGTGACTGCACTGACTGATACAACACAGCTTATGCCAGACAAAGGGTATGAACCCTTTGTGATGCTTCACACAACTGAAAAATTGGAATTCATTATTCTACCGCTAGCTCTTTTCCATCAGTTAACACAATTAGTTTAGTGCCTGCAATAAATACACAGTAAATCTTGAGCTAGAACCTGAGAAGTTATTTCAGCTGAATTTTTTTACTCCCTTTTATTGACAATTCTAGCCTTTCACTCTCCCAACAAAACCAGAGCCTCTATATTTTGGGGTAGACACCGTTTCTTGTAATCATCCAAGCTCTATTTTGTTTGAAGTCCAAAGACACTGTTCGAGTGTTACATGAACAGGCCGCCTTATTTTAAATTTTAAAAACCACAATCTACCCTTTTAGGTCACAATTTTGAGAAGGACTGTTTCTTTGAAATAATAAAAGGAGACTCTTTGAAGAGTATTTTAAATACTAACATGCCCACACTAATCCCTTTGGTCAGTACTCTGTATCACTGGATTCAGGTACAATGTGGTCTTGCATCTTTTGGTACAATCCGCATCTGAAATAAAGGTACACAGGAGTCAGTAAAAAATTTTTGTAGTGAAAAAAAAACCCAAAGAGATCAGACTCACTCCACCCTTGGTGTAAATTTGTCGAAAAAATACCGGAAAGATTGGGAAAAAGGATTTCTGTTTGGGAGTAGATATCTATGAAATGATCTAGAAGTCAGCAACGGTTAAGACAAACAGGGAAAATCTATCATAGCTATCAGGTTAACAAGTTTTATATTCCAACTAAAAAACAGTCTTTATTCTCAAAGGAAATACCTAAGTGAAATTAGCTGTTCCTCTGCCACATCCAAAAAGGGTTACCTTGAACTGTAAAAGGGTTGATAGTTGTCATGAGCTGCTCTTGGTTATCACAGCAAAAGAAGTTCACCTTCATTAGAACATTTTGTTTTCTTCAAATTAGCCCCAGCTCCCGGCTGGAGTTTAGATTTGGATGTGTTTGCATTCTCTGAGCTTTCAGTTGTGCAAACTACTCATTCCACTAATTCTGTGGTTTTGGATTTCTACAGGATCTGTCTTACAAGGACCGCCACTGGCATGAAACCTGCTTCCACTGCTTCCAGTGCAAGAATTCATTGGTGGACAAACCTTTCGCTGCAAAAGAGGAACATCTGCTTTGTACTGACTGCTACTCCAATGAATATTCTTCCAAATGTAATGAGTGCAAGAAGACTATTATGCCAGGTTAGGATGCTCATTTTTTGGACTCTATATCAAACTCAGCAACATTTCTGAGAAATGTTTCTCCTTGACTATCTCTACTAAGTCATGCTGAACTGTATAAAAAACTGGTGAGGGTGCATTCTAGGTCACTTCCATGACCAAAACATATAATAAAAGTTTATAATGGGTCATGGAAGAACTTTCATTTCACATGAAACTTTTTGTCTAATTAAGCTAAATTGTCTAAATTCAGCTTCTCTCAGGCAGACAAAAGCTTGGTCAAAGTGCCTCTAAGATGTTTCTTGAGCACAAAGATATGAAGAAACAGGAAAGAGCTATTTTCTTTTTCAACATGAAACATGAAATTACAGTAATAGATTGATAAAACCCGGTCTTCTCACATCCATACTAGAGCATTCTGTGATGATTTGAGGGCTTTAAAGTTGAAGTGCTATCAGTGCAGAATAAAATATTAACAGGCAATTTGAAGAATCCTTGCACACACTCCATAATGATCACTAGTTACTTTGTCAGCTGGTTCTGACATTGATCATCTCAAATAAAAAGATAAAACCATGACATTTTGCTCCTGGGGTATAAAAATGAAGGCTTGATGATGAAATAGGACAACAATATTTTAAATCAGATGACCTTATCTATTCAAGACCGAGTTTAGCATCTCCTATTATTCCATGTGCACTCATTTTTGCTGAGACAGCAATAAATCTGACATGCTTGGGAACAGCCAATGCTAGTTCTAAAGCTGGAACTACATGACACAGAAACTCCACTCACATCCCAGAAAGCCAGTTGTGTCCTGGGCTGCATCCAAAGCAGCATGGGCAGCAGGTCAAGGGAGGTGGTTCTGCCCCATAACTTTGCTCTTGAGAGATCCCACCTGGAGTGCTGCATCCAGCTCTGGGAACCCAAGCACAAGAAGAATATGGAACTGTTAGAGGAGGTCCAGAGAAGGGCCGCAGAGAGAGATAGAGCACTTAACTTGTCTCTCACAAGTTGAGAGAATTGAGATTGTTCAGCCTGAAGAAGAGAAGGCTCTGGGGAAACCTGATTGCAGCCTTTCAGTACTGAAAGGGGACCCTCAACGAAGATGGGGACAAACTTTTCAGCAGGGCCTGTTGCAAGAGAACAAAATGTAATGGTTTTAAAGTAGAAGAGGGTTGATTTAGATTAGATATAAGGAATAAGTTTTCTACAATGAGGGGGTCAGGTAAAATACTAGAACAGGTTGCCCAGAGAGGTGGTGGATTCCTCATGCCTGAGAAAATTCAAGGTCAGTTTGGATGGGATTCTGAACAACATCATAGAGTTGAAGATGTCCCTGCTTACTATGAGAGCTTGGACTAGATCATCTTTAAAGGTTCCTTTCAACCAAAACTATTCTATGAGTCTATGATTCTATAATTTTATGTGTATCTATTTTTAATACTGTTCATTGGACACATCACCACTGTCAGTGATTTACTGACAGAGTCTCTTTGTCTGTTATGCCAGCTATACATTGATATGCAGCAATGGAGGCTGGATTCAGTGACACAGAATCCCTGCTTCTCTTATAACCCAAAAGAGGAGAAATTAATTTTGGTGAGCTTTACAACTACCCACTGGTCTCTAGTTGCTTACCCAAGATAGCTGAGATGTCACCCCACTGGAAGAGCAGTACACTGGGCATGTTTTTCCTCCTGACACAGCACACTGTGGTATTACAGGAGCTACAGCAGAGGAGTATGGTCACCAGTGGAAGCACAATTCATTTTGAAAGAACCAGCAAGTGGTTGGTACCCTTTGTGGAGACTGTTAATACTAAACTTGACCTTTGCTTTGAGCTACTAAATGTAAAATGTAGATTTAATGAAGCTTTATCATTATGTGCCCATTTAAGTGATTACAAGCTTGGTCTTTCAGTCCTTCAGCTAATTCAACTCATGCTGACCTCAGTCTAGCAGCAAACACAACAGGAATCTCCCTGCTTTGAGTTTCAGTGACAACAACACCCCAAAGAGAGCAGAGCTGAAAATGTGAAAATAAAATTCTAGACTATTAAAAGAAAATTACCCACATCTCCTTTTTTCCAGGATATTATCTTTTCAAGGACTGATTTATTTGCTTCTTGACATGGTATAGGAAGTTACTAGCATAGTGAAGGCATAATTTGTAGAAGATGTTTATTAAGAAAATGGAGCAGAAATAGTCAAGAATGCAAGCATCAGAAAGAAAGATAATTAACAGTTCACTTGCTACTGATGCAAGTAATTTTTTTTAAAAAAGCAAACCACCAAATAAATCCTGAAGTATGCCTCTCAGCAGAATTTAATGAGATCATAAAAGAAGAAAAATATGCAACTAGTAAACAAAGATTAATTAATGCTTGAGAAGGGGAAAAATAGTAAAACTTCACCCTGCAGTAACAGGGGTGGGTAGAATTGCCATCAAAGGCATTTGTGTGGTTCTTCATCATTAGCCAACTCGATCAGCTTGTCAGTCTTCCAAGTATTTCATGTTTGCTGTTATGGAACTGTAAGAACATTTGTTTGTTTATCCTTCTGGTCAGTATCAAATATTCTGACTCAAACTGGTACATAGGAAATCATAATTTGTGCAAAGAAATCTATCCATGTAATAGGGCATCTCCAATTTCCTGGAAGAGCTCAGAGTCCAACTGCCATACTATGGACTGAATCTGCAAAGAACACTATCTGAACCTTGAAACTTTGCTCTAGAAAAGTGCATTTATTTCCTAACTACCATACCATTTTTCTGCTTTTCAATAAAGGATTGTTTAAATTCTACATTTCAACCATATTTTCAATTCAGCTGAAAACAGAGAAAGCTTCTTTCTTACTGAAAAATTCAAGAGACAGAAAAACATTTAGGATAGGTGCTGCTGAGTTGGAAACAATTGCAAACTAATAATACACTTCAATCAAAACAAGAAAAAGGCCCCTGAGGAGATATAAAATAATCCATTGTCTCAAACAGTGACTATATTTAATTGGGAAAGGGAGGCAAGATGCTTGCCAGAAATTGCATGGCCCATCCCTGGCAGTGTTCAAAGCCAGGTTGGATCAATCCTGAGAACCTGGTCTAATGAATGTGTCCCTGTCCCTGGCAGAGAGTTTAAAACTAGATGATCTTTAAAGTGTCTTCCAGCCCAAATAATTCTGTGAGTCTTTAATTAACCAGGTATTGCTGCCACTTGAAAAAAAGCCACCGAAACAGATGTGGAATGAATGAGGTCAATCTTTAATGAGGAGTAGCCTTACCTCCACTCAGCACTAACAGCAGCTTATATTGGTGTCTGTCCAATTCACTCAAATCTTCCTGTGCATTGGAATTCATTATTTGCTTAATAATACCAAAAAAAGCTGTTCTAGGCTATAGCTATTTGCAATAAATGTTTCTCTTCCTTGCAGGAGAAGAACCACTTGCTCCCCAAAAACCTAGAATGGTACCAAATATCATGCAAAGCTGGTAGGAACATGAAATAGCCTCTAGCTCATAGCTGCAATGCTTCTTGGCTGACAGCCAGCTGCCAGGCAAACAGCAGCTACGAACAGCACCTATCTCATCCAGAACTTCAGTTGTTGCTCTGGTCTCATTGCAGGTACTCGGAAGATGGAATACAAGGGCAACAGCTGGCACGAGACCTGCTTTATCTGCTACCGCTGCCAACAGCCTATTGGGACAAAGAGCTTCATCCCTAAGGACAATCAAAACTTCTGTGTACCCTGCTATGAAAAGCAGTTTGCCATGCAATGCGTCCAGTGCAAGAAGGTGGTGCCCTTATTTTGCTTATGTGAAACCCAAGGGATTGAAGTCCTTCACATTTTATATCCAAGTAGACAGAATATCTCTTTTTATTATGTGTAAAAAGACTAACTGGTTTTAAGAGATGATATAATTTCAGTTCCACTAACTTGTAAGAAAAAACTCCTTGACAAAGGCTAGAGAAGCAGAAAGCATATACTTCATCTAAAATATGAAATAAACCATTATTTCCCAAAGAAAGTAACAGGGAACTTGGAATACATCAGGTAGTTCCTCCTCCATGAAGAAAGGGACCGGTGAAGGAACAGTGATGAGACAAACTCTAGTACATGCATACAAAAAAGCAACATATAAAAAGTAGCTTGGAAAGCAAAGTACAATTGAGAGTGAGATTTTAAAATATCTGCAGAATAAAGTACTTTTAGCATGGGGCTTCTTTTTATAAATAAGGAAATAACAATAAAGCACTTGCATGATTTTCTCAAGGTCAACTCCAAGCAAAATCATAATCTTGCTGTTGCTAAGCCTTCTTCCCCTCCTCCCACCCACTAAAATCTCATCACACTTCCTCTTTACCAAATTAAAATACAAACCTGCCACTCTTAAGAAAACACTTTGTTTTTTTCTAAACCAGGCCATCACCACAGGAGGTGTCACCTACCGGGAGCAGCCATGGCATAAGGAGTGCTTCGTGTGTACTGCATGCAAGAAGCAGTTGTCTGGACAGCGCTTTACCTCCAGGGATGAGTTTGCATACTGCTTGAGCTGCTTCTGCAACCTCTATGCCAAAAGGTGTGCTGGATGCACAAACCCAATCAGTGGTAAGTCTCTCATGGCTGGTGCCTTTATATTTCATGGTGGGTTTTTGTGTTGAGTTGCTATTAAAGGCGAAACTAAACAAGAAACTAAACCTGGTACAAGAGATGCCCAACTACACCTTTCCTTGGAACACCAGCTAGTCTTTTTTGAGGTCAAGCAAAATACAATTACTGCTAAGAAATTTTTTTTTTATTTTTTACAACTACAATACATCTGATGATAACTGCCATAGCCTCAAACTCTGGAATGATTTTTTACTCACCTGATTATTTTCCTGAGGCATTTTTCCTTCAAGTCATGACACATGACAGACTTCTTTTTTAATTATCTAAATGCACCTCTACAAAACATAAATTAGCATACTCAGGTGCCATAAAACATTCTGTAAAGAACTACCAGAATTCTGTTCAGAGGCAAGGGCTTTGCTTTTCTTCTGCTGTGTATTGCAGGGCCATCCCTTGGAAGTTCATTTCTGCCATTATCACTAGGGATAACAGCCTTGCTCATTAAATTAGCTGAAAGCAACAGAATGAAAATATTAGCTGCTTCAGAATAAGGGTGGCAAAATTAGCATAGCAACAAACAGATGTGTCACAATGGCATTTTTTCACTGCTGTATATAGGCTCTCCTTGTCAGTCTGCATGAACTAATGGCTGACCTGCTATTCTTTTCTTGTAAGAGAACAATTTTGCTTTTCAAACAGGACTCGGAGGAACCAAGTACATCTCTTTTGAAGAACGGCAGTGGCATAATGATTGCTTCAACTGTAAGAAGTGCTCCCTTTCATTGGTGGGTCGTGGCTTCCTCACAGAAAGGGATGACATCCTTTGCCCTGAATGTGGAAAGGATATTTAAAGCTCAAACTGAGAGGTGAGGGAGAAGGGAGGAAAGCTGTGCTTGCAATATATAGTCTGAAACACATGGATGTTCAGAGCTAGCTTTGCCACTCTGTATCACACTACACTATTAATATTTCTTAATCTTTTTCTTTATACTCTCCAAATCTGGAGGGAAAACAACTTGAAAATCTCTAATAGCAGTGTTGGTGTTTAAGATTTCTACTAATAACAAAAAATAAGGCAAAACCCATGATGTAAAACTATTTGGTTGTTTATGACATTACATACTATTTTTAAGATTTTTTTTTTTCCTATAATATATTCCAGTTACAAACAAGTGTAAGGATTACAAGGCCACACACAATACATTCATAGGTGGATATTCAGGGTGAAGCCTTTAGCCCACTGAAATCAATGGCACAGGCCATTCAATTCCAATAAGGCTGGTGTAATCCCAGTGTTCTTGAGCTATGTGACTAGTGCGTGCTGGCAAGTCTGTAGACAAAAGTAGAGTGTGTTTCAATGTACATGGATTTGTGACATGTCATAAAGAGATAATGATGAAACAGTGGAAGTGGGAGTGCTTCATGACAGGTACATGTTTTATTGCATGTCTAGCTGATCATCGTGTGAAGTACAAGTTCTGATCAACAGTGTCAGTATTACAGTTAATTGGCATTACACTGCACATCGTATTTTTCAAAATAAAATCATTTAAAACAAAACTGTGATTGTGGCTTAATTGTATTTACATAATACCTACAAAAAATGTTTTCACATTCTAAAGAAACAATGCATACAAACACAACCCTTTTTGCACCCATTTTTTGGGTGTGTGAAATTTTAGACAATTCTCAGAAGGGCTCTGCTGTGCAACATAGGCTTTTACTAATTGAAGTCAGTGGGAAAACTATCAGCAAAACTGAACAAGCGTGTGAAAACACACACTGACCTGACTGCAGCTGATAAAAATGTGTTCATAGGCTCTAAACTCGAGCCCAAAATATTTTCCTTCTCAGCAAGCAAGGAGGTCAAGACAACTCAAAAGACATCTATCTGTCTTTGTGAAAGTCAGAAGTCTGACTTCTATAGTAGAGCATGATTTAATTTTGTTCTCTATTGGGATACATAATGCCCTTTGTTGTAGTACAATTTCTGCTATATGTTTGCCACAGAAGCAACTGTCAGCAACAGCATTCTGGCAGGACAGTAACTTCAAAAGGAAGCAATACAAAGGAAGAGAAACCTTTTCCCAAAGCAAACTGCAATATGGCCATGTTATGCAATGTACAATCCCAGTACATCTCTACCTTCCAGGTGGAATTCATTTGTACTCAGAAAAAGGAGGAAAGAAATATGTCACGTCTCCAACACAAATCTTCAGATGTGAAATTAAGATTTAGGAATATACTTACTCTGTGTGCTACTGGGCAGGGAAAGTTTGGTCCTGATTTCTGCCACTACTCTTGAGTTTGTCTCTTTGTACCACGTGCAAAGCGCTCACAGGTCATTCTCCTCTCAGTTATTCAATGAACTAAATAGACGTATCAGGTCAGATTTAGGGTTTAACCCATTTGAAGAACTTGGCTGGCTGACACGTTTGAAGTGCACACTGTGCTAAATCAGTACCCAGTGAATGACTACATTCTGTCCCTTGGTGATTTCATTCTACGATGAAAGCTGTAGCAAATAGCCACAAAAATCCCTCTTTATCTACACCTCCAACAGGAGGGCAAACCCCTCACTTTTCCTCAGGGTTAGCCACTCCCCCAGCACACTGCAGCGCTGCCCTAGTACTTTGTGGAGAGAAGAAAGATTCCTCTGAGCTAAAGGGGCAGTGTCCCTGTACTTGGCACTGATGAGAGGCCACATCTTGAGTCATGTGCTCGGTTTTTGGCCCCTCACTCCAAGCAGGACAGAGGTGCTGGAGTGCATCCAGAAAAGGGTGATGGAGCTGGTGAAGGGACTGAAGCTGGGAGTTGCTTTGGCTGAAGAAAGCTGAGGTGAGACCTTACTGCTCTCTACAAATGCCTGAAAGGAGAGCATAGCAAGGTGGGGCTTGGCCTCTTCTCTGAGGCAGCTCGTGATAAGAGAAGGGGAAACAGCCTCAAATGTTGACAAGGGAAGTTCAGGACAGGCATTAGGAAAATGTTCTTGACTGGATGTGGTGAAGCAGTGGAACAGGCTCCCAGGGTATGGTGGAGTCACTCACCATCCCTGGAAGTGTTCAAAAAACACTTAAACGTGGCACTTTGTGATACAACTTAGTGTGCACGTGGAATTCAGTTGAAGGTCGGATTTTATGATCTTGTCTTTCCCAATCTTGATGATTCTAAGAAGGCAGTAGGAGCAGCACAGCTTGCACCTTACCTCCCAAGAGCTACAACAGATGGCAAAATGGCTCCAGCTTTGGGGAGAGGCAGGTGAAAGATGACAAGACTGGAAAGCATCCCAGCCTGGAAACAGGACTGTTACCATGCAAGAGCAGCATCATGCTATTATTCCAGTGCAGTTCTGCCTGTTCCTCCTTAACGCATACCAAGACACACGTGTTCCTAGCAACTGGAACTACACAAAACACAACCCAGACTCCAGACCACCGACAAGAAGCAAGCCACAAAACAGAACTTCCATCAGACTGTTAGACAAGTGCAAAAAACAGCATTTCACGTGATACTAACTACTGCTACAGCAGCAAAGCAGCTACTGACCCTTTTACCCTTTAACTGCTGATTACTTCAAGTCCACTGAAATATAACTGTATAAAATAAACAAGCTTAATTACATCACAAAACCAAGGCAGGCTGTTTCATTTGCTTTTAATTTATTTAAATAGGATAAGGCTACTTAAAAGACAAGTCTTTACATACAAAATGTACATTACGTTAAATTTTGCTGTACTCAAGTACAAAAACTGCACAAGTGTTTAGTAAAAGGGAAAGAGCACACCATTTCAAAACACACATTCTTACCATTTTACAGCATCCAAGAAGTGCCTTTAACATCATAACAGTGAATGGAGAACTTCTGTAAAGCTAAGAACTCAACTACAGTTTTTGGTTTCAATATAAACCAGTGTTAAAAATGTAAACAAGCTTTCAGATCACTATCGAGCTTCTTTTACTGGGTAAACTAAATGGATTCAGAAGTTGATTCTTATTCTGTTTCACCAAGTCTGGGAGCATTGCTATTATTCTTACTTACCATCCATATCTAAAACTGATCTAAACTGGCTTCACCCTGAGCCAATGAGCTTTAATAAAAATGTTTCCATCAACTTAACTGGATTTTTGCCCTGTGAGGCACTACCAATAGTCCAGATGAAACACCAAATTTCACAGAAAACTAAAATCCATCTTAAATGATCAAAGGAAGGGAAAAGAGGTTTGTGGGTTTTTGTTTTTTTTTTTCTGGAGTGCAATTACATGTGTCAATGCTCTCAAGGTACTTCTGTCTTCCTATCCACGTCCCTCTCCAACAGTCTGTAAGCTGAGAAAGCACTGGTCTGCATTCCACTGGTTTTCCCCATATTTTACAAGCATGATTGTAACCAGGAAAACAATAAAATTTGCTACATTGGCACATTTTTACATTTATGCATGTATAAAATATGCCTGTGTACTTAAGAGAACTTGGCACTGATCCATTCACTACTTCCTCTCAAAGTTTCATATCTAACAGTTTAATCACATATTTCCATCTGTGCATTCCTTGTTTCATATATCAAGAGAAACTTCAATTTGAAGTAATGCTGTTAAAATAGTTCATCTCTTATTACCAACCTAACTTGCACTGCAAATTCTACACTCTTGTGCAATTATCAGCAGAATGGTCAGTTTTCTCACGTAAATGAATTACCTTCTTTAAGCCAAGAAGGCTCTAGGGATCACTCTAAACCCCAACAGCTATTTTCACTATTTAATCAGATATGGAATAAAACTGAATCTTAGTGAAATAATGTGTGAATCACAGTGACATGGAGGAGATGAACTATAATAATCTTGAAAACTAAGAGTGGGGGGTTTAGTATAGTGTAATATCACCACCTTTTGAAGAAATAAGTAACTACTTGGTGTACAAGAGTGGATACTTTTAAGGTGACTGGTGATAGCGACTCCAGGTTTACAACAGGGAGCTGTTAAACTTGTTAAAACTTCACAGCAATCTGAATCTCTGTAAGTCTGCAAATTTCAAAATAATTTTATTTAAACTGTTTAAATATGACCTATCTATCTGAAAATATGGAAGTAATATTTATGTTTCAAGCACCATTAGCTACTTCATGGCCATGTAACATGCTGGATTTTCTTCTTTGCTTCTGAAGGCTTTAGGTCATTCTGGAATACAAGAAAATATATAATTATTCTTAGAGATACTGTGCAAACAGGAGTTAGTCATTAATCTGACATATTTCAATCTGGTACTATTACAGTATTCAGCTACAGGCTACTACAACAGCTTTCTATTGCCATCTTGTGGAGAAAGCTAAATATCACAGAATTTCTTTGGTGAAGATAAAAAATAGAGCAAATTAATTTAATTATCTGCAAACCATGCATATATTTTGGTTTTCAGCAACCTACAATTAAATATTCTTAAATATTCAAAAATTATGCATTTTAGAAATGGGTACATATTGGAATTTCAAAACATACTTCTGAAGTTATTTCAGATTGTCTTCTTAAAGTACTTGTTGAAAGGGAATTGTATAAGGAAAAAAAATCCCCAAACACACAACTAGGAAACCAATTTACTTTTGTCAAATAGTAAAAATGTTTAAAAAATAAAAAGAAGATTTGGTCTTCCTTTGTAATGACATAAAAAGGATAAAAAGAAGAGAAATAATTGCCAAAGCCTCAGGTGAACTCATCATTAAAGTCCCCCTGCCCAAAGAAACCTGTAAAAATCAAGAAAGCCCAAAGCAAAACAATGGCAGATGAAGCAGTGAAGTAATTCCCTTTCACCATCTAAAATAACAATTTTAAAAATTCTGAGAAATTAGAGCTTTACTAGTTAAAATAAGCAGAGTAAAGACAGGTATATGAGTTTTCAAGAACATACTGCAACACTGGTTCAGAGAGCACAATCTAGAGATCTCTCTTCTCTTTAAAAGACTTTCAGTGTTAGTTTATTTGCAGGAATCCTGTGGACTGCAACCACTGAAAGGTTTAAGGGAATTAGACCCAAAGATAGTTCTGTGCTACTCATTAAACTTTTCTTGAAAATCAAGGAATAGTCATTTGCTACACTAAAAATAGATCAGGCTTTACAGCCATCTGCCAAGTACACTGATTCTTGACAGCATGACTTACTATTCAACAGCACATTCTTTAATTTCAGAGGGAAGAGTAACACCCACAGAACTCACCCAACTTCACACGTGTGACCAGCACCAAGCAAGGCATGACTGAACTTACAGGTATTAACTGGAACAACCTAAACTGTGGCTAACGTAGAAAGTCAAATGTCAGAGGTCACAGCTTCCGAGTGTCAGCCATACAGTGGCATTTTAAAACGTTATTATTGTGTCTACAGAACATTAAATTAAATATAAAGAAGCTGTGAGGGATATACTAGACAAGTTTCAAAAGCTCTGCAGGTTCAGATCCGACCAACACTTGGAAGAGTTTGAAACACTGAAAGAAGTTAGTAATACTGGTAGTAGGAAACACACCTCTCAAGCATAAATTTAATTCAGAGGCCCAGCCAGGGTTCTTTGAAAAGCTGCTAAAGCTGTCTTTCACAACAGCCGCGTGTTTCAGTACTCATGTTTAACAGAAATCTGGTGGAATGTACCAATCCATGCAGCAGAATATTACCTGTATTCTTTAATTAATTAATTAAAGGATTTTCAAAAGACATTAATCATTTTATTAATTAATATTAATATTCTTATTAAGTCGTATGAATTTTCATTGCATCTCATGAGGCAATATTGAGAAAACAAAGTCCAGTGTGGTGTCTTGGGAAAATTCTAAACAATGTAACTGCAGACTGTATATCTAAAGCTCCCCCTGCAGTTCGACTCAGAACAGATATTTCCATTTCTTTCTCTGAAGCCCAGATTTATTCCAGATACTTTCATATTCCAGCAGAAATGTGAAACCTCTGTCATTTGTACCACGAAGGAATACAACACGAGTGTTAAAACCTATCTCTATACTGTGGCATGTTTTTCAGAGATGGCCCATTGCTCCTTGCTCACTGACAAGCCCTGAAATCACACCATTGTCAAAACTAACCACTGCTCTCCGTCCCCATCTGGCAGCTACACTCAGCATCATTACCTACACAGAAGCTTCCCGTTGTCAAGTACAAATTTCTTTCATTCTGGTATTTCCCAAACTAGCTACACTTCTGTCTGTTTATAAATTTATATTTAATAACTCTACTATTGCTCCAAAATAAAATCATCCTGAAAATTCTTGCAAGGCTCTAACTTTAGCTCCAGTAAACATCAATTAAAAAAAGAAAAGATGCAAAACAAGATACTGTACAAACATACCGGCAAATCAGATTCCTCCTTTGGAACAGACCTCTTTAACTTCACAACAGTAGTTCCTGCTATTGGAGACAAAGGGTAAACCTTCAGACCAGTCAACACACTGCTGTCAGTCTTTGAAACACTGTTCTGCTCATTATTCCTCACTCCCAGCTTAGCGTCCTCTGACAAACTGGAGGCTGAAATGTATGTTGAGGCGTTTGAAGGAACTGACAATCTCCTGACTGTGTTGGTGGCGCTTCCGGCTGGAGGAGGCTTCAGGCGCTCGGCAGCTCCGTTCTCCGTCTTCTTCACCTTTATGCTTGTACTTGTTGAATTGCCATCAAATACAATTAATGGCCGCTTCCTTAAACCTTCCACTGTTGTAACACTGAAAATACAGACCATAAAATGCTCAGAAACATACGTCACATGACTAAAAGAAATCGTATCCATTACATGAGTAGTGAAAATTAATTTCATCCTACCTAAAGTCAATATATATCCCTAAATATTAAACTCTGAGATGCTCCAAACTTAAATAAGAATAAATACACTTATATACACTGACATATACTTAAACAAAAAGCAGTGAGTCACTTCCAAAATATAAAGGCGCAGAGGCTGTGTGAGGACCGGTGCTCCTCAGCAAGAAGAGTTGTGTGAGGAATTGTCTAAGCAGACAACTACAGCTGTACAATCAAAGGCACCGTGCTTCTACCACTGTAGCTATTCTAGAGTTACTACAGAGATAATAAGTGTTAAGTATTTCAAAAGGTGAGTATCTAAGAAAGGGTGTGCTGCCTCACCTGCAGGAACAGCATCTCATATTCTGACACCTCCACATTTCCCTGTTTCCACTCTTACCCAAAATTGTAATGTTGAGGTAAATCCAAATGATTATCAGCCAAGGAATAAAATACATAAAGCAAAAACCCCACACCTTTTAAAAATAAGTTTTCTCTGAATCAGAACCCTGAGTGGATTTAACAACTTTTTTTTTTAAAGTTTGTGCCTTTAAGCCTGTAGGTAGTCACAGCAGGCCAGTTTAGTAACCACTGATTCATGAAAAGGAATACTATCAAGCCAATATCAAAACAGTATTATCAGAAAACATCTTGACTGAGGGAAAAAAACCTACAAAGTTAACATACACTATACGAATTCAGACTTTTACGACTGCAATGCTCAAGAATGAAAAAGAGAAACTGTTTGGGAAGATTTAACAGATAAAAAACACAAACAACCATTAAGAGGTATAATATTCCTGTTTAAAAAATTCAGTTTCCAGCTTTGATAAAAAGCTCTTTTGCACCTATTTCAGCACACCAACAGTTTCCTACCCAAAAATTAACCTCACGCTTCCATCCTCAAGTCCACAGACTTAAACAAACTGAGGTACTATAAACTTTTATGCACATGGAAAATAAACCTGACAAAAGACAGCTTGGTGTTTTAGCCATCGCTACAATTAAAAAACAAAAACAAAAAAACCCACTTAAAAAACTGCAAATCACTTGACAGAATTTGTTTAGCTCTTCACAGTTAGAAACCTCAACAAAGTTAAAAAAGACCCAAATCATCAACAAGCTGTAATACTGAAAAACTACAGGAATTTCCATCCACCTTTCCTTCAGATTTGCTGCTGAACATATCAGAACACCACTCATGCATATCACATGTCAAAATCTTGGGCAGAGGGAAGAGAGAGTTGAGGCTGCTCACCCTGGAGAAGGCTCCAGAGAGACCTTACTGCAGCCTTTCAGTACTTAAGGGGGTTGTACAGGAAAGTTCTGTGAAAATAAGCACTATAAGCTAGAGAGCATTTAGGTGACTTTCAGATGACAAAAGAAAAAAAAAGAAATCTTCCCCTTTTTTCTGTTTTTGCAGTAGTAGAATCTAACACTTCTGACACAGGCAAGCCAACACGGCATTCTTTGTAAACTGTAACAATATGCAAAATCTGTACAAGCTTCAATAATCAGGCAAAGATTAAAGTAAACATATTGCCCTAAATTGTCTGAGTCTGGCCCAATAAAGCTAAATTACCTTTTAATCTCACTTTTCAAGTCATTTTGCTGTCTTTTCTTTTCCATCATTTTGCCCCATCTACTTTTTGGCAAGTCACGCTGAGGCAGGGGAATGGCATGCTGAATATAGAGATCAGTGAGCCCATCTTTGTCCATCTTTCCATCATTTTCCACTAGTATATTTTTCTGTAGGGAACAGAAAAAGAGTTATTATTTTTAATGAAAAATTCTATGTTTAACCATCTGAGTGGCATAATTTCCTATTTCAAAATCCACTGTAAAGTACTGAATTGGGCCAGGGCTCTAGAAGTAAAAAGGTGACTGGGGTGATCAGTTTGGAGAGGCCATGAACTGCTCAGTGCCAACAACAGCCTGGTCTCCTACCTTCCTACTGCCAGCTTCCTTCATTTTCTGTGTGGATTATACTCAGCTGGTCCTTTCAGTGAGGCAATGGGAAGCACAGGATGTTTTGGTCAGGGCATAGTGGTTTGTTTTTCCACCTCCTGCAAGTGCATTTCTTCACACGTTTCCTCTTGTGCCTCTCTCATCCTGTGTGTCCTTGGGAGTCTCCTGCTCCCAGGTATCTGCTGCTCTTTTCAGTGCGTTTGTCACAGGGGCCACGAGCAACTCTGGCACAGCTTCTGGGGTGTGATGGGCTGCTTTCTTCAGCAGAGGGAGAGACAAATGGATCCAGCTGTGACCTGCACTGGGCAGTTACTCACCTTTTCCCACACAGGTCAACCCTGCAGCCCCTCTCTACCCAAAATTCTGCAAGCTTTCCCAAGGGAAACAGCAGCCAAAAATAGAAAAGCTATGACAGACATACTGTTGATGGCTGATGTTCTCACACACTCTTGAACACACTTCTCTGAATCCAGATACAATACCAGAGCTTGTTTTCACACTTTTAGAAAGCAGACAACTAAAATGTAACGCCAGTCAAACTTCTGGATGTAGAGCTGTGCTTTCTTCCCCCGTTCCCAAAGAATAATGGGGATAAGTTTCATCCCAACATGAGGAAGAATGTCCTGACATTAAGGATGGCAGAGCACTGGCACAGCTGCCCAGGGAGGTCATGGTGTCTCCCTCTCTGGAGGCTTTCAAAACTCACCTGGATGTGTTCCTGCTCTTGCTGACCTTCCCTTGGCAGGGGGGTTGGACAAGACCATCTCCAGAGGTCCCTTATAGAACACCAGTTTTCTTTCTAATCATGTATCAGGTTGTAAAAATGTCTTGGTACCTGATGCCCAATTTATGGAATGAGAAAAAAACTCCACTAGCATCCTATAAATTGAGGTCACTGAGAGCAGGTCAAGCCACTGCCACTTCTGGTTCTGGCAACACCTCATGACTTCTGATGTTGGCCTGAAACCTGTCCATATATAGGCTGCACGGGCAAAAGCAAATTAAAATTCTTTGAGATTATACAAACCCCTGAAACTTTGATTACTGTTCTTTCATGCACCTGAAATTTTCAGCTAAGTATTCCAAACAACATCAACTAAATCTTTTTATGGCCCTAAAGTGTTTATAACTCCTTTTCAAACACAATTCTTTTTCAATTACCGAGTATCAAAGCTTATGCATTAAAGCATTAGCTTGACCGACTACCTGGGCTGCATTTCTTTAAGTCACATTTCTTTAAGTCACAAAATAATTACGGTTATAAGGAACCTCCGGAGACGATCTAGTCCAGCCAACCTGCCAAGGCAGGGTCCGGCCCGGCTCCATACACTGGGTACGGACGTGGCAACTTTTAACAGTGTAAAGCTCATCATTCCACAACCAGTTTTACTGTATGCAGACATTAACTCGATTTGGGATAACTGCTCTTTGGCGGCCTCGGTGTTCAACCACAGCCCCTTTGCAAACACGGAGACGTCTCCCGCGCCAGAGCCTCGTCTCGGCAAGTTCGCGGTGTCCCGAGCACCGACTTGGTGCCTGCTCTTCCCTAAGCGCCGCGACTCTCCTCGCCCCGCCTCAGGGGCCGCCCGGCCCGGCTCCTCGGACGCACCTGCTCCAGGGTGAGCCGTAGGAATTCCTCCGAGAGCAGCTCCGGGTGCAGTAGCAGCAGCTCCGACTCAGAGCGCCCAGACCCCCGCTCCTCCTCGCCGCCGCCGCCGCCGCCCGCCCGGGCTCTCCCCTGCGCCGCCATCTTCTTCCCCCGGCAGCCCCTGCCCGCACTCCCACAGTGCCGCGCGCGGGGGAAACGCCTTTCCAGAGCAGCCGCGCGCCGCGCCGGCGTCACGGGCTGGAGCGGGGCCGGGACTGAGGGGACGGGATGGAGGGGACGGGACACAGGGGACGGGATGGAGGGGACAGGACACAGGGGACGGGACACTGAGGGGACAGGACACGGAGGGGACGGGACGGCGGGGACTGGGGGTGCGCCCTGCCGGTGCGGCACCGCTCCGCGGGGCAGCCGGGTCAGGGGAAACGCACAGAATCCCACAGAAT
>VWZN01001868.1:328347-370288 GCA_013396955.1 Regulus satrapa
GGCTGGGGCGTCGCTGTGCGGGGCGGGGAGAGCGCGGTGTAATGCGAGGTTATCGCTTCACTGGAGCGGGGGAGAGCTGCTTCCCGCTTCTTGCAGGAAATGAGTGCGGGAGGGGTTATTACTGCGCTTAAAAATCAGCGTCCACCAGACTGATAATTGCCTTGGCTATTGCTTTATTTTTCTTTGACAGGAAAACATCCCCATTATCCCGTTTTCCGGACTTCTGAACATCTAAATGTAGTATAAGGAATACTGTCCGTAGCTATGGGGGGGGGGAGCCTCTTCCACTTCAAAGGAACAGCACGTTCTGCAGAACCTGTTCCTTTACGGTGCTTACTGGCCCCTTAGGTTTCATAAATGAGAAGAATATAAATGCTAAAAAAGAAGTTACATCCAGGTCATGAGTGTTGGCATTATTTGTTCCTAAAAGCTTGTTTTCATAGTTTATTTTTGAATGAATCCTTTAATTTCCTTGTTACCGGACTTTTGAAGTACTATGGATATTTTGTTCTTTGTTTTTAGGGGTCATGTGTCTGTTAAGATTTCTTTCATACTTTTTATTCTCAACGACTTTGATATAGGAAATTCTTTTGGACTTTTTAGCACAGGAGCAAACTTCTGCATTTCTCTCAGTGGCAGATATTAACATTTTTACTTTGGGTTACAGGAACATTAACTAAGTACTTGGCGAGTTTAGGTATGAAAGCTGCCTGACCTCTGCAGATGGTGGTTTATCACTTCAGGCTTCACACAGGCTTGTAAGAACTGTTGGGGTTGTTTTGGCAGTGAACCTTTGGACAGCCCTCTCTAACTTAAAATGCTGTGTTTCTTTTGCTCATGTTGGAGGATAAGGTGGCTGTGTTGCCAGACTTGTGTTATCATTTTACCCTTGACTATTTCTCTAGGGCTTCCTGGGTTTGTTTGGTTGGGGGTTTTGTTTGTTCAGTTTGTTGTTGTTGTTTTTAATATTTGGGGGTTTTTTTGTTGTTGAAGGTCATAACACTAATTTACACTCTAGGTGAGGATGGAACTTGTAAATGTCATAGAAGCCCAAACTAAAGTCTTTTTAACTTCTGAAAAAAACCCAGGAAATGAGCTCTGAAGTATTTGGCACTAATGCTTACTGCTGAATCTTGGTAATATGGTTTGCTTCTAGCCGTAATCTTAGTTTTATATTATTTTATTTCATGGCTACCTGCAAGTTGTGTACCTTATCTTTTCTCACTCAGTTACAGAATTTTTTGACCGTGGTTTTTAGTGTTCTCTTGCAAAAACAAAGGGTTTTGTTAGATGCAATAATTGGAAACTAAATTTGTTTTGACTGTGTTTAGCTTCAATTTTGTTTACAGGAGCATTTTATTGATGTTTTTGGTTTCTCTGTTGGTCCACAGAGATTTCATTTGATGTTTTGTGTCACCACTGTACCTGTGGAGTAGAAGTAACTGTGTATGTTTGAGATGTTTAGCGGTGTGTCTTCCCCTGCATTGGCTAAATGACCATTACAGACCAATCATGATAAATTAAAAGGTGATTAAGCAAGGTCAGCAGTTTCTCATCTGCTCTTCTTTGGAGCATTGAGCACAGTTGTCTACTGGATTCTTATAAAAATAACACAAGTCTGGGGTGTAATAAAATTGCATGGACTGTTTTAAAAACAGTATTACTTGCTTCATAAATTACATCTGTCCCTTGACGGTGCTTGATTGGAGAAGGGTAGGTATAGTTTGTAGAATAAATGTTAGAAGTGCTGGTTAGCACTGAAAGACAAACTATGGGAATTATTGTGGTAGTGGAGAGCAGAAACACTCTGAATTTTGGTAAATCCTGAGCTTAATTAATGCTTTATGGACCATGTGCTCTGTGTATGTTAAAAAAAAACCCTAAAGAAGCTACATACCCTCACCAACAACTTATAATAAAAGATGGATGATGCCTTGTATAAGGTATTATTTAACTAGCTTGGAAAGGATGTCTTTCTGATTGCTGGAGACTAAGGAATGTAAAATATGTGTTAAAATGGAATATGCCTGTGATATTTTGTGAGAAGGCTGTGTACTATGAGGCCTACGGTGGAGTATAAGGCAGCAGGGCATGTTAACTAGTAGCACTAAATGCTTTGAGGCATCAGGAAATCTAAGACCTGAAGCTTTTCTGTTTTCATGTACAGGTGATCGAAACCTGTACATGACAGGTTTATAAGTAACTAAGTACTGGCAATAACCTCTTGCAGTGCCAGTGTCTGAGAAAGCCAATAACATGCTGGTTACTTGTGGAGAAAGCACCACTTCAGAACAGCTGGGTGCTGTTGTGAATCAGTTTCGGAATAGGTTAGGAGTGGAAGCATGTAATTTGATTAATTTCTGTAGTTATTAATACGCTTGCTCTGGCTCGTGTAGTCAGCTTGGAAATAGAGACTATGAAGAAATGCAGTAGCTAAGTTTTTGTATCAGTGAATGTTAAATTGCTGTCTCTGATATTTGATTCTATGTGCAGAGGTGAATAGTAGTGTTTTTTTCTCTTCAATTAGATCACCCCGAAGACACAATGAGTGTTAAAGCTTTCAAGCTCGTTTCTGCTGTTGAGCGGGAGATGTTAATGGGAGATAAAAATTACATCAACATCGAGTGCATTGAGTGTTGTGGGAAGAACCTCTATATTGGAACCAATGACTGCTTTATCTATCACTTTCTGTTGGATGAAAAGGTGTCAACAGCTGGGAAAATAACTTTTGCTGCCACCAAGCAGCTACACAAATACCTGGGTTTGAAGAAGCCTGTGAGCGAGTTGAAAGCAGCCTCCGCCCTCACCAGACTGCTTGTGCTTTGTGACAACACGATAACACTAGTGAACATGATCAACTTGGAGCCCGTCCCCACTGGTGCTAGGATCAAAGGAGCTGTGACGTTCACACTGAATGAAAACCCTGTGAGTGGGGATCCTTTCTGCGTGGAAGTTTGCATTATCTCGGTCAAGCGTCGGACCATTCAAATGTTCATGGTGTTTGAAGACAGAGTCCAGATAGTGAAGGAAGTGTTTACTCCAGAACAACCCTGCGCTGTGGCTGTAGATGGTTACTACTTATGCCTTGCCCTCACTACACAGTATATAATTTTGAATTATAATACTGGCGTCTCCCAGGACCTGTTTCCTTATTGCAGTGATGAGAAACGGCCAATTGTGAAAAGAATAGGCAGACAGGAGTTTCTGTTGGCTGGCCCCGGAGGCCTAGGTGAGACTAAAACATTTTAATGTTTTGCAGGTTTTTTTAACTTCTCTGGATTTATCTGAATTTCTGGAGCAAAGCTTTGCTAATTAAGTCTTATGCATAATAATGATGCTTTCCTTCACAGGTCTGTATTGGAATGCTGAGATAAAAAGGGGGATGGTAAATTTTGGATACTTAGTACTATTATAACCCTGTAATACTATTGTAACTATAAAAAACCCATACCAATTGTTTTTTTGAGGCACAAGATTTTATGATTTTTTTTTTATTCTAATCATGTGTTTTATTTTAGTCCAAGCTTCATTTGTTGTATCTTGCAGCCCTTAGCAAATAATTGTTGGGTACCAAGTGGAATTTCACAGATTGATAGACAGTCTGTAGTGACTAGGGAAACTGGGTTTATGGAGCCACATGTTGTTACAAAATTCTTCAATTACTGTAGATAAATTAATTTTTTTCCTCAGTTGCTATTTCAGAGGAGCTCATATGAAGTCCATTTTATAGATTTTAACAGTTTCACAAGAAGCTGTTGCACTACAGTGTTAGTAAGAAATTTTAGTGGAAGTAAGTTTCCTTACTTCCTAATAATAGTAAATCCTGTCCCGACTGGAGGCGTTATCAGTTTTTATGCTCCCATTTGGTTGATATTTTAGTAGTTTTTTTTCACCTGTGTTAAAATAAATAGTTTTAGTATTGCAGAACCAAAGTTTGATCATGTGAAATCATGCTCCTGTCTAAGAGATGGCTGTAAGGACTACTGTAATGTGTCTAAATCAACAATATGCTGCGAGGTTGGTAATCTTGAGCTTTTTTTTGGAAAAGCTGCAATATCCCAGAGCTGGCAGACCTCAGGCAGAGTGCTTTCATGCTGTTTGCCATATGACTCTCCTTTCAGGAGACACGGTTTGTGTATTTCCCCTGAAACATTAGGAATGGCCTAAAAGTTCACATTTATTTAGATTCTCAATTCGACTTTTGGTTTTTTAATATAAATTCAAAATAAAATCAAGTGTGCGATATAAATTCCAAAGTAAATCAGTTGCTTATATTGCAGTTTTGCTTTGTGACCAGAATGCAAGATGTACTTAAATTCACCAGCTTTTCTCTAAAGAAGTAGACTCTCAGTAGAATTTGAGTTTTTATGAGTTAAAGATGTTCCAAAATGTACTTGGGATTTTTTTTCAGATACAGGGCTTTTCAAAGTCATTTTTTCTGCTCAATTCCTATTAAAGCTCTTAGTCCTTTTAAATATGGACATGTATTTTTGGACATTAACTGTTTTAGTAGTGCTAGGGAAGTTAAAATTTGTGAATTGGCTGATTTTCTGAGAAGATTCCATTCTTTAATTTTTAAAATTTTTTTAGGCATGTTAAACCAGATTCTGTTCAAGTAATTTTTTTTTTTCTTTAAGAATATTATTTCAAAAGCATAACTGTATTTAGTTAGGAATCAAAATTTTATTTTAGCCTGACTTTTTATTTTGTCTGGTGTGCTGTAAGAGAGATATACAAAAAGAAGGTTACTTATAAAGTCCAACATCCTTGTGTAAGTAGAATGTCCTGGGGTTAGAATGTCAGCTATGGGAGATCTTAAGCAAGTGCACTTCTGCTGCTGCAAACATGCTATAAACCACTCTTTTCCTCATAATACAGGCAAAGTCTTTCTTTCACTGCCTCAGAGACCTTTTAGAGTATTTGCTATCAACTGTATAGCTTTTCCTTGCTTAATTAATCTTTTTTTTAGCTCCTGTTTTCTATTCCCTCCCCACTGATGTCTTGACTAAGTATTATCCATCTTGCTGTTCCTCCTTGGTAGAGCTCTTAGTGTCTTTCACACTTGTCTCTTTGAAGTTATGAAGATGGTTGGGCACCCTTGCAGTAGTTAAGCGTTGTGTATCTTGGTATCCCAGGTGGGCCTCTGCTGTGGAATGCATGGTCTTGAAAAGGCTTGATGTAAATCTTCAGTTCTGATTTTGATTTGTATGTCCCACTGATCAGGGCATGCTGGTTTGGCACTCAGTAGAGCATCTAAGCTAAGTTCAACCTCTTTTACAGAGGTGGAGATATTCTGCATTAATGTATTCGGCTTTAGAGTGTTTGAAATTACATTTATTTTTATTAATTTTCTTTTGATTTAAGACTGGAATTTAGATTGGCAAAAAGCGAGTGCTCAGAATGATAAAGTAGAACATTTCTGAGTTTATTGTGTATGTAACCTTTTTCTTTATCTGGACACTGGATTTTAAGCTGATTGTTAGAATTGTTCATAGCAGATCCTCAGCCATTTGGTACTTTATTGTCTTTACTTGCAGTTAGTATTAACTCATTCTTTTAAAAGGAAGAGGAACTTCGTTATTGGTGCTTCTTCATTCTGTCCTGTAATTAGTTAATTTACAATTGAAAATCAGTTCTTTCTGATATGTATGAAACTGCTTACCAAAATTCAAACTTTGAATTTGCAAAGCTCTGTTAGCATGGTTTTTATCAGATTTCCTGCCTTACAGAGGCTTTACATGTTTGAAATTATAGCAGACACTTCTTGATATTGGCACAGGAGATGCTTCCCAGCCCCAGCTGGAGAAACTGCCCCAAAAGGTCTGAGGGCTCCCACTGAAGGAGCTCCTCACACCTTGAGCTGAACAAAGCACTTCCTGCCTCTTGCTGAGACTGAACCAAGTAAAAACTTTGCTATTGCCCCTGAGAGATGTCTGCTTGGTTGGGGATTTCTGTTGCCAAGTAAACGAGGTGCAGTAGAGTAGAAGGTCAGCAGAATACCAGAGATGGCAAAAGAGAAATTGAGTTTTATCCAGTGCCCAGGCATGAGCCTTCAACCTGTACAGAGGGGAAGGACAGGCTGAGTCTCTGCTGTTCTATGATGGCTGACACTGGAAACTGGTGACTTCTCATGATAGGAAAAAATCTCCTTCTCTGCCTGCCTGCTGATTGGCATCTATGTAATGTGCTCAGTGCTCACAGTAGCAGATGAAAAGCAGGAAGTGCTGTCCAACAAATCATCTGAGCTGGTACCATGCAGTAGCACTAGGAGGAATTAGCAAATAATAGTAGTGGGAGACTCCCTCGTATTGGAGGGGGAGAGGTATTCTCATCAATCCTGCTGGTAAGGAAGAACATCTTGAGGAGGAGTACCTGGACTGTGCAGATCACCAGCTGATCGTACAGGTTGTGGTGATGGGCTTTGTCTTTTAGGATTTTGGATCCCTATTTAAGGAAGAGATGTGCTCCACCAGGTCAAGCGAGGCAAAAGTGTTTTTGCCAGCTTGACTGAGCAACACGGTGAGTTGGATTTAGGCGTGGTGGTGGTGGTGGTAGGCTCTGTTGGCAAACAAATCACTGCAAGATGGTGTGGTAAGAGACTTTATAAGCAGCAAGCAGAGGTGAAGGAATTCTGCTTCAGGCATATGAAGAGAAAGAAGTCTTTGCAAAACACCACAGTAGTGGAAGCTCTCTCACTTTTTCTGGGAAGTCAGCACATCTGTGTTTTAACAGCTGAGAGGGGGGTTACCCTTTACATGGGGGCAGTAGGAAGATGTGGTGGGGTGCCTTGGAACAAAGGAGCAGGCAGATGGGAGTTTCTGCATTTGCGTTAGAGAACAAACTAACGTGGGTGAGCACTCCTTGGTGGCGAGTGCCTGGAACACACTGCTTCATCAGGAAAAAGATGTAGGAAAGACCACCTTTAGGGAACAGGAAGAAATCTACCTTTGCAGGCTCTGGTTTTTAGGGTAGACTTGAACCACTGCAGTATCTGCTTAAGGGGCAGCGCTGCAGGAGAAAGCAGCCCAGTTGTTTTCCAGAGTGCACTGATGGTGACTGAGGAGCTGGTGAAGTGTTGTGCTCTGTTGAACATCAGCACATTATCAACATTCTTCTCATACTGAATCCAAAACACCAGCTGCTAAGAAAAAAAATTAACTCTGTCCAAAACCAGGGCAGAGGCCGCTGTCCATCTGGCAGTGACTCTGCTGAACACCGTGAAGGGCAACAAAAAGAGCTTGTACAAGCCTTTCAGCAGCCCAGGAGGGCTAGTGGAAGCCCACTGTTAAATGGGGTGGAGGATATGATGCTGAAGGGCATGGAAAAGGCTGAGGTGCTTAGTGCCTTCTTTACATCAGTCTACTGGTATGGCCTTCTTTCGGGAATCGCTGGCCCTTAGGAACAGTGGGAAAACCTGGAGCAACAAAAACC
This sequence comes from Regulus satrapa, assembly GCA_013396955.1. Classification (NCBI taxonomy): domain Eukaryota; kingdom Metazoa; phylum Chordata; class Aves; order Passeriformes; family Regulidae; genus Regulus; species Regulus satrapa. Next base: position 335,779 of record VWZN01001868.1, read on the forward strand.
TGCCCTCTGCAGAGAAGGATCACGTTATGGAATATTTAAATAAACTGGACAAATCCACAGGACCTGATGGAGTGTTCTCATGAATGATTGAGGGTGATGGTCAGTGTCATTGTGAGGCCAATATCTTTATTATCTTTGAAAGGTCATGATCAGAGGATGCTCCTCAGGAGTGGAAGAAAACAAATGTTTTCACTCCTGCCTTAGGTGATCAAGAGTAAGGAATCACCAGGGAAGTACAGCTGGCCGTACCCTGATCCTCAGGAAGGTGATCTGAGAAAATCCTGGAAGCCCTTTCCAAATATACAAAGGGCGAGAATGTGATTTGAAGTAATCTGTGTGGATTTAAAAAGGGGAAATTTTCCGTCCAGGCTGTGTTCTGTGATTAGACACCAACTTGGAGAATGAGGGGAGAGCTGTGATCCTGTGAACTCCAGCAACTCTTTGATGTTCTCTGCCATGACATCCTTTGTAGACAAACAGATGAAGAGTGAGCTGGAGAAACAGTTGACTGAACGGTGGATTGAAAGCTTGGCTGAAAGATGTGTAGTCAGCAGCGCAGAGTGCAGCTGGAGGCCAGTCACCAGTCTTGTACCCCGGGACGGATGTGAGGTCAATGCTAACATCGTGTTAGCAACAGGGCTGGTAGGGAAGGGCACATCTTCAACAAGTTTGCAGATGATACAAAATATTTCAGTGTCTCTTGGTGCTGAAAACAGTACAGCTTTGTTTCTGGTAACTTGTAATCCTTGGGTAGCCTATGAAATTTTTAATATGGAATAGATTGCCATCCTCATTTCAAGTTTCATCAGATGCACTCCTGAACTATAAAGAGGCTGTGGTTTCTGATTGTAGTTATGTTTATTGCTATCCTTAGGTGAGAGCTGGATGAAGACAGAAAGTGCATCATTCTGCCACAGAAGCCCTAGCTATTGAAGGCAGAGGGATGTAGGGAGACATTGAATTAAATGCATACCTTTTTGCTTCCATAAATGATTTATTTAATTACCTAAAAAAGAGCTTTTTCATTTAAAGAATTATGGGGATATAATTATTTGTGTTAGAACTTCACAGAAAATAGAAAAGCCTAAGAATTAGTCTTTCAAATATAGTAAGCCCTAAGTTTGCTGCTGGTTAGTATGTATTTAGCACAGGTTTTCTTCCATGTTTTGAAGTGGGTTTATATAATGGATATAATGGAATAACAATTTTTTTCCTTTAAAACTGGCCAGTAAAATTTTACTTCTGAGTCATAAGAATATCAAGATCTATAGAGTAAATTAAAAATTGTATATTACAACCTAGAAAGTGTTTTCCGTAAGGTGCTCTGGTTGAAAAACTGATCATTGTAGTGAAAAAGAACTCTTAGTCAAGGGGGAAGGGCTGATCATTTGAAAACTGCTGTAAGGGATCCAAAAGCTCAGTCTCTACGCTGTAGTTCTGTAAATGTCTACAAACTTTTTGTTTGTTTTCTCTGTGGTTTTTGTTTTGGTTTTTTTTTTTGTTTTTTTTTTTTTCTTTTTTAATTCTAAGAAAGTCCATGTACCCAGCTCGCCTTGCTTCATTATCCTCTGTTTGGAAGAGATTTTATAAATTGAATAACATAATCTCCTAATCTCTTATGTTCTTTAGAGCTCAGACTTATTCTGCCAGCTGTCAAGTGGCTCACTGATGCCAAAGATCGGTTTTCATGGGCATGTGTTTTTAATGGCATGAGAATACTTGGTTTAAGGGGTGTGAATTCATATTTAGAACAGAAATTTACACTGTGCTCGTAAATCTTAATGGAGCTAGGCCTGAAATTTGTGACTGAAATTTCTCTTCAATTAATGTCTCAGAATTGGGAAGTATCAAGTAGAATGAATAGAATCAGTAGCATGTGGTCCTAAAGCAATTTAAAAGTCTACTAAGCTAGAAGAGAAGAATGGAGGACAGAATAGACAGAGGAAAGGTAATGACAACACACTGCAAATTAACTGAAACTTTAATCTGGTTATTCCGAAGACAGCAAAGGAGTTATCACTGGGATAATAGAAAGCCTTTACTGTGTGGTGCTTTATACACAGCCTCTGCATTTTTTCAAATGATTGAGAGCACAGATGCTTCACAGGAAGTGACTCACCCCAAGGAGCTGGGCCCTTGTTCTCTGAAAATGTTGGCTGTAAAAGTGAAAAAGTATATGTAAACAATTGTGTCCACTAAAATGCTCTTTAGACATTGGACACTACAAGAGGAAACATATCTGCATTGCCAGATAGGTCAGGTGGTGCAGGTCTGCAGTTCCTCCTAAGGCAAGATTGTTTGAAGGCTGGAACTCCATAACTGTTACTGTTCTGAAATGAATTCAAACTACATGGTGTAATTCCTTTAAGAAAGCTCTTAAACTTACTAAACTTGAATAATTATTGCTAGTTTGTTTCAGTATTCATCTCTTCTCAGTTTTTGGCATTGTCTGTTCCAGAGCTGAAGGAGAATGGAAAAAAAAAGAAAAAAATGGAAAGTATCTAAGTAACACATCAGTCACATCCAGGAAGGTGTGATGTGCTGTCATCATTTCTGCCTGATACTGTACCTGCTCTGAGACTTTCCATTGCTGTCCCTTGGTACCCATGCTTTGTGTTGGGGAAAACAACAGTCTTCGACTAGCTCGAGCCTCAGGCTTTGTTTTTCCCTTTTCCTAGGCATGTTTGCTACCGTAGATGGGATTTCACAGCGCGCCCCGGTGCACTGGTCAGAGAATGTGATTGGGGCAGCTTTGTGCTTTCCTTACGTGGTTGCTCTCGATGAGGAGTTCATTACGGTGCACAGCATGCTGGACCAGCAGCAAAAGCAGACCCTGCCTTTTAAAGAAGGTCACATTCTACAGGATTTTGAAGGTATTAAAAAAGGACACTTTGTCACAGCTGTAATTCTGGAACAACCAAGTATCTAAGAAGTATGTTGAGTGTTGAAACTTTTATTGCAAATGCTTTCCTGGTTAGATTCCTTACAGACTTCAGTAATTCAAGATTCTGCAGTTCACATTCCATAAAATATATGCTCATTAAATGTGCTGTAATTGTCAAGTTAATTGCTGGGTAGGAGTCTATGGTGTGAGAGCTTTTTCTTGTAATTTGATTATTTCTTTCAAAGGAGCAATCTTAATTTAATTCTGCAATTCAGTAATTTTACCTACAGGTATTTGTCTGTTGACTATCCTGATAAAATCCTTACATATTAGAAAGGAATACAAAAGAAAAATAATTTTATAAATATCTGTATGAGAGGCTTAAAATTAGATCTTTCACCTAGAATTGTTTTAAAAAAAAAAGGCAAAAATTTCTATTGATCCGTTCTTCAGTTGAGAACTCTTAAGTGTGGAATGCTACTACTCTTCCCCCCCCAAGAAAAGCTGCAAATGCTAGCACTGTGAGCTGAAACTTCTTAGATTTGATATATGGCTTAAAATTTTCAAACATAGGCTCGAGGAAATACCTGCTGGTTAAAAGTTCCGATTCTCTGGAATCTGGACAGTAATTTCAGTGGCCTTACCAGCCTAATTCATCATGAGTGATTTTAGCCAATTTCTCTTACTTTGAGTGGACCAAAATCAGCTGTAACTAAATAAATTTACCATTATCTCTTTATTTCTGAAGTGGAATTCACAGATAAACTCTAGTGTTGAGTAAATGTGGTAGCACTAAAGGTCACTTTGAGGACTTTTACACTGTTTAGGTTCTTCTGTCTTAAATTGTGTACTTTAAAGCTTATTTCTGAAATTGCTTTTTTTCTGTAGAGGCTGTAAATTTAATATATCTGTTTGTTTTGTCCAGGAAAGGTGATTGTTGCTACTAACAAGGGTGTATATATCTTGGTGCCACTACCTTTGGAAAAACAGATTCAGGATCTTCTAGCTAGCCACAGAGTGGAAGAAGCCCTTGTTCTAGCAAAAGGAGCTCGAAGGAATATTCCAAAAGAGAAATTTCAGGTCTGTCCTTCCTTTAATTTTCATGATAATGTAAATTTCACAGAGGTGTCATGTATTCCATTGGTCAAGTGATTGGAGAAGGTGGGGGAGGAATTTATATTGTAGAGAAGTTGTAATACCTTTTCTGATTTCAGCCTGAGGAAACAGGTATTCTGCTAAATTGTTTTGTACTTGTAGAAGCTGTGACATTGTGTAGAAGCTGGGTTGAATGCTGTTGTTCTTCTGAGGTTTTGTTGAATGTTTTCAAGTGTGTAACTTGAGAGAAATGAAAACAAAGCAAAACCAGAAACCTAGTGGCAGAAAATCCAATGGATGCTTCTTTGATACTAGATTCAGTTATTATTTGCTATTGATGTTGAAAAATGTATACTTTATTTCAAATTAGATTTTTGAAATTATACTTTTTTATCAGAGATTCTCACCATATCCTAAACTACACAGTAGCACTTAACTTCAAAGTTAAGTAATGGGAAATCTTAAGCAAATGTATCTTACTTCCAAGCACTTACAAGTAGTGCTTCTACTGCTGTGTAACTCGGATTTAAATGTTTTGTGTGGTGAAGTGTCTTACAAACTTTTTGATTATAGTTTTGATTAAAGATTTGTGCTCATTCCCTTCTACCTCTGATTTATATTGCCGTGCATGTTCTACTGTATTTGCTCCTATTTAGAGACTTGTAAAAAGCAGCACGACACCTCTACGCATGGACGAGGTGAATGAATATTTGACTTATTTTTTTTCCTATTGTAAAAGCAAAATTTGTATGTAATCTGCAGAAAATCTGTGGATTTCTGAATATGTGCATCACTACAGATTTCCTTTTTTTTTAATGTACTTTGGAGCATTTTGTTGCAATAAAACAGTTGTGTTACTTTTGGTTTGTTTAGAGAGGTGTAAAGTTTGGAACGTGACTGTAAATTACAGGATTGCAATGGTTCAAAATTATCTGACTGTCAGGATTTTTTAAAATTTTTTTTTTTAAATTTCAAGAAGCTTCTAATTATTTTTTCATTTCAGTTTTGGTCAAGGCTCTTGAAAGGCAATCAGTAGATGAAACTTGTATCAACTTTCATTTTGATCTTTAGCTCCTCTCTTAAACGATCAGCTGAGAGACTGCTGGAACTAAAATGTTTGTTGAGAAAAGCATTCCCATCCTTTTGTGAAGGTCCAGCTACCTGAAAGTACTTGATGTTAAAAAGTATTTAAGCAAATATGGAGTTCAGTTTCCAGCATGTTTTGCTTTGTGTCTTCACTTCCTACTTTTTCCTTCCAATCTGTTTAAAGAAGCAAACAAAAATCTCACTGTGAGGACAGGTGCATGATCTATTCTTCTCTGTGTGATGACCTATAATTTTCCCATGATTTTTTTACTGTTTATGTAGAATTTAGCATGGGAGATTACTTCCTGTGTTTTGCCACAGACTCATGAACTCAAATTACAGAACTCAATGAACTACAATTCATTGTCTAAAATATATGATGTAGACTCTCATTCCTCTTCAGTTTTTTTGCATTTAGAATTTTTCAGCCTTTAAAATATGTTACTTTCTTTTCACTAATGTCTGAGGTGCACAGGGTTGGTCTTCCTAAGATTAGTTCCCTAGAATATTTTAAGCTCTTTTTAACTTGGTGTGCTTTTAGGGGTGTTCAGTTACTTTAACTCAGTGCTACAGCTGAAAACCAGAAAACATAGTACTTGCAAACAGAATAGCCAGTTCTATTTCTGGTGTATTTGCAAACTGCTATTAACTGAATTATCAAATTATGGGATTGATGGAGTTTCCCACTGGCTCCCATTAAAATGACTCAGCTTGGCTTAGTTGTGGAGGCATTACTCCAGTTTTTCAGAGCTTGTCTGTAGCTGGAAATGTAACAGAACTGAGTTTGCTTTTTCTGAGGTGACGCTGATACCTGGTGATGTCATTACAGGTTTGTTACAGGCACATCAGTCTTTCTTTACTGTAGTCTTGTGTAATATAAGTCTGATGGACCTCAATCAATTTGCATGCCTTATGTTTTTCCAACATTTCTTTGACATACTTCAGCTGATCACACAGTCACTAATTTCTAGCTCCTTTCTGAGAGCTATCCTCAGATAATACATATCTCTTAGAAAATTGTTATTTTCTAATAGGTATCTTCTGGTATCTGTTTTGCAAGCATTACTGAATCCTGAGCAGCTGACGCTTCCACGGCCTTATTTTGCCATTTTGTACAAGCAGTAGGATGGAGTGTATAGGGTTGGCACTAAAGCATTTAATCTATCCATACATGATGCTGATTATTATTGTCTGCTCCATGAGGTACAGGGTTCCCTTTGTCACATGCTGCAGTTTGCAATGGCTGATGCTATCCTGTGTCACTTGAACTCAGGGCTCTGCAGGGCAGATCTTGAGGACAAGGGGTTTTTTTTCCCTGCAGTTCAGTGCTTTGCCATTGCATGCATACATGGGTGTGAGCTCTCCCTCTGTATAACAGCATAAATATATATGTGTATATATATATGCTGATAATGCAGAGTGATGGTGGAGTAGCAACAATGAAGTACCATACTCTCAGAACTATTTGTACAGCCAATATTTAGTTATTGAAAAGTAGCAGGTCATGCTGTAGGAGCTCTAACCTGTTATTTAACTTTGTGATCCCTGCAGACTGCAAATTTAGGTCTGCCATAACATATGATAATTTCTTTGGTTTTGAGCATCAGGAATTCCTGCTAGGTAAAAAACACTAAGCAAAAGTGTTCCAAGGAGATGGCTCTGCTGGATATATTTTTGATAGAAGAATGCAAAGGCCTTTCTACCATGCTACCATGAAATGACTGAATACTACTTATTAATTTTTCAGGACAACTGACGTTTGCAGAAATCATGGTTGATGGTAGTGAAGACTTTGGTTAGATTGACACACATCCTGCATAGGTATCTCTCTCTTTTTTTTTTTTTTCTTCGTAATTTTTTTTAGTTTCATATTAACTGCACCCAAATCTTACCAAAAGACAAAGTGACTTTCTAGAAAAATTCCTTCAGACAATGTAGTTGGTAATTCTGACCATTTTAGAAAGGATATTTTAGCAGTTGAGAGAATCAAGGCTTCACTACAGCAATCACAGCTTCAGTAGTCATCTTTCTTTTTCCTATTGCTTTTTCAGATGTGAATTAATACAAAACTTATGTTTTTATATCTCCTTTTTTTTATGTGAATTCAGTCAACAGTGCCAAATTTTTCTAAAGAATTGCAAATCCTATGGTGGTTCTTCAGAAATTATGAAGGACTAAACAGTGTGTTGAAAGGTGATTGGATGTAGCTTAGTACCTTTTTCTAAAAAAGCCTTTTGCAGATCTGACAAACAGATCTGGAAGAACTGGAGGTGTTTTTCTGTCATAAACAGAATTTCACATGTAGGTCTTGCCCATTCTTAAAAATTTGTGAGAAAGGGAATATTGGATTTTCCACAGTCTGCTCTGTTTTCTTCCATGGTCTTTACGCTAGGACATCTTAATATCTAGTGTTTATATTGTCAGCTAAGAATCTACCTGGATACTGCCTATCTCATAATTGCATCTTAAAATAAGCTCAGAAAGTGTCTGTCTGTAGATATTCTACATTTTTTTGTTGCATATCTTTAAAGGAGAATTGAGGATATGTTAACATTTAAATGAATGTTGACACCTTATCAGTATATGACACCACTTTATCAGTTCAGATTTAAAACTGGTTCCTTCAGCCTATGGTTACACTATCAGTGAGCTTTTTTCCACTTCTTGTTAAAAAGATGCTGTACAGAGTAAGCTCTGCAATTAAAGCAGTGTTTTCCGTGAGATTATTCAAACTTTAGTGCAATATCGTAATTTACTAAATATGTCAATTTTTGTGATCACTCCATTACAAAAATTTGAAACAGGCTTGGGGGTGGGGAGCCCCAGCCTATCTACTTTTGATACCAGTCAGTGGAGTTAGACATTTTCCCCTGGAAAGTCAGGCTGGATTTTAACATTTTGCTGCTGCCGTGAGATGCAAATATTTGCAAAATTAAATCCTTGTCCTTAGGAAGATGATCAGGTGGGTATTCATCCATTCACGGGTTACTGTGTATTGATGTCATAACACTGTCAGAAATCCAAAATATTTTGGCTAGTTTGTGAGTCAGTCCCCTAAAGATGTTTTACTTCATAACTAATTAAATTCTCTTTTAGCTTTAGTTAAGTCTATTTTTAATCATCACACTGGAATGTAAAGCATTAGTTAAAATAAAGATGCCATGAAATAGTGTTTATTTCATATTGTTATATTTGTCTGCAAAACTGTGTGCAAAACTGATAGTGTTGTTCTCTGTCTTCCCTTTTCTCCTATACACTGGAGAGGCCCACAACCTTACAAAGCATTTTAGAGACTTGCTAACAACAGAGATTAAGTATTTCCATTAGACAAACCCATTAGTAAAGCGTGCACAGACCAAGTGGACCGAAGCCAAGCTTTTCTCTTGGTAAATCCATAACCTTTAATCAAGGTGAAAAATCATCAGTCAGAGTATCAGTCCACTGTACTTGAGGCCTGGCGCTCTTCAACAATTTCTTCCTGGAATATGTTCCTGTTGTTTTGTAGCTTCTCTGGGTGTTTTTATTGAAAATGTTTTTTTAAAGTCTGATATTTGTAACAGCCTTCACGTGCAGTGTGAAACATTAGAAAGCTCTGTATTCATGAGCAAATTGAAGGGAAGAACTGAGGATGTGAGAAAGTAGCTGGGTGTATTTGCCAAAATACCAGTGTTGTCACAAATGGGAGTGCTCTGCAGAGCACAGTTTAGATTCCTTGCTTTTAGTACTTCTCTTTTGCTGTTGGAAATGTTCTGAGCACAAGGATTTCATTTAATCTTGTAATTGGTAGTTGGTTGACCATTCAGATTTAGTAATTGCCTATAATTTAAAGTAATTGTTGTGTTCTCTTTCTACTGAGCTTCATTTAAACATTTTCTGTCTTGGTGTGACTTTAACAGTAAATCTTTATAACAAATAGCTTTCCATTTTATGGTTTACTTGGTTTTTTTGTCATATTTTTATGGTACATTATGTAATGTACTGTATATTGGATAGATTGAGCTCTTCTGGAAGAATATTTATTAAAAAAAAAATTAAAGTAGCAAAACTGGCAGAAAGTCAAAAATATGGCTATCAGCTGGGGATGAGACTATGAGAATTGCCAGCAATTTTGCACCAGAGAGATGAGACAGGAAGGAAGTGGCTGTGTGTGGTCAAGTGGGACCATCTTTGGTTTTTTTATGCTTACTGAATTGTGGGGAACTTCAAAGATAACTATTGGCATTTATGTTTGCATATAACTCAAGAAAAGCTTACGGCAAGTCAGTTTGATGTCAGATAAGTCATTATTTGAACAAGAAGACTTAAGCTTGCTGTGAGTTGGCTTTGCTTTTAGTAAGTACTCATGAGCAGTGTTGTGTTCTCACACATTTGTGTGAGAAAGAGTCTTGGCAGCAGATTCAATATATTCAGGTACATAATGTAAAATGTAGAGTATCAAGGTTTATTTTACTTGTGACTTGTCAGGTGTGGCTGAAGATTATTTGTTTGGTGTTTTTTTTGGCAGGTAGCTATTGCAGTAGTAACTAGCGCTACTTAAATACAAATATAATAAACCTTTTTTCCCCCCTCCTTCTTTTTTATAGGTAATGTACAAACGAATCCTGCAGCAAGCAGGTTTTATACAGTTTGCACAGCTTCAGTTCCTTGAAGCAAAAGAACTCTTCAGGTAATTGTGTGACAAGAAATTTAATAATTTACCTTCTTTAAATAAGGAGTTAGTGTTCTTGATTTGAAAAACTTAGTTGCTTGAATGTTTTTTGATGTAGACAGGAGTTCACTGTAATAAAATGGTTTTGTTTGGGTTAAGAACAAAGTAATGTTAAAACAACTTTATAGCTGAAGAGTTAATGCAACTGATATTTTGGGGGGATGCTAACATTTGATAGCATTAAGAATTTGAGTGTTGCATGTATGGAGATTTTTTTTAAACTGTATTCCCATGAAGGTCGAGGCTTTATCACTGAGTCTTTGCTGTGATTTACAGCATGAACATTGCTTTGGTTTTTTTTTGGGGGGGGTTTTTTTTTTTAATACTTTCAACAAAAGGTACAATTTAAATATTAGTTAAAATTTAAATATTATTGTCACAATTGCACTAATTTTTACGGGGATGATGATACTGAATTTGCTTTAACACTTGTTCTGCTAGACCTTTTCCAGAAGACAGATTTGTTCCTGAAGTCTGTAATAATCTTGCTGATTTAGCCATTTCAGCAGTCACTTGTTTATAAATTGACCTTGATATTCCACTTTCATTCAGAAAATGCTGTTTGTTATCTTTATTCTACCTGATAATTTCATTTCTGCTAGCCATACCTCATTCTGAGATGCAGTGCTGTCTGTAGTTAGCGGAATGCATGCTGACCACATAAAATAACTCTCCCTGTTATCTGCTGAAATTCAGTTTAAATCAGTTTAGAGTCTTTGGAATAGGATTAAGGTTAGGCAATTTCCAGTATATCGTAAGCATATTTACAGTGTAGGTAAAAATTGTCCTTGAATTTATGGAAATGCATTGAGGAAAGTAAAGCTTTGAGGAATGTTGCTATTGGTGAGGGACTTTGCCCTTTTGCCTCCTGCTCACCAGTATAATGGGAGACACTGGGCTTGGATATGAGCAGTGTAGTGAGTGAAGATGAGGGAATGACAAGAAACAGCATTTAGTGACAATTTGTTATGGCCACAACCACTTCCTCTATCACCTAGGAACTGTTGTCATTAGTGAGCAACTTGCAGTCTTTCTCCACCCTTCTAATCTTTCAGACACTTATATCTGACCCCTGGGCTGTGTATCTGAAGCAGAAATACAGGTGGTGCATAGTTAAGAATATTTTAAGAGCAGGGAAAAGAGAGAAATCTGTCCTGTAAAGGGTTCTACCACCTTGTGGAAGGAGCCAAGATTGCTTATGCATCCTCTATCCAGCTATCAGTCCATCTGACAAATAAGCTTTAATGAATAGGATTCTGAGAGCTCTTCTCTAGAAACAAACATGCTTCATGAAACGAAAATGTGCTGTCCAGCCGCAAATTTTGCAGCTGAGTCAGCATCCCAGGGTGTTCCCTTCCTCTAAAAGTTGCAACTCCGAAGCAGAACAACAGTTCTGCTGATGAAGGAATTACTGGTCTCTGCTCAGGGAGGAAAGCCGGAATAGGTTCCTGTGCTTTACTCCTGTCCAGCCGTACAAAAGCTAAGCAGAGTATTTTGGTGACTCTGAAAAAACTCATGATGGTAATCAGGTTCCTTGTTTTTCAGCCCTGGTGGGCACACTGAGTTAGAGTAACAGCTGGGTGTGCCCCGCTACAGTCTCAATCGATTTTGTTAATTTTAAACTTACTGATGCTCACAGGCAAAATGAGAAAGGTAATGGCAGTCTATGAAAACACTTCCATCCCAGTGTGTAGCTCTGCAGACGTTTCAACCTGAGAAATCACTTCAAGATTAATGTCAAAGGGAAACTTGGTAGCTGTCTGAGAAAAGAGGGGTTTTAGTAGTGAAACAGGTAGCAGCAGTACCTTAGATCTTGGTGTGATACATGGGCCTGCTTCTGGCTAAATAGGAAGTGCAATTGTCTCACTGCTTGGAAAATATCTGGCAGTTACAGTTTAGCAGGGGGAATTATATTGGATTAAACGTCTTAATTTTATTGCATTATTATCCTTCTTGGATAAACCTTGTCTAGAAACAGTTGTATCTTATGCTTAAATTAATAGTTCTGAAAGACTGGAACTTTTAAGAGGAATAATTTGCCAAGATCCGCATGGTTAAATGCTGATGCTTTTGAATACTGAAGAAGGTTCACAAAGAGGAAGGATGCGGTAGCTTTATTGAAACTCAAATAGTTCAAGAAAAGGAGGATAATTTTCTTAACCTTAAATCTGAGTGAGAACTAACGGTAGGGCTTTCTTTGGTTTGATGAATTCTGTTGTAAGCAATAACAGAATTGCTGTTGTGTTACCTAGTTGGGATTTATAGGTATGCTATTTCATGTTGCAATGATTAGAGTTATACCAAAGAGTGCTTTTTAGGAGGTCATTTGCTGAATCTTCCATGCCTTACTGAGATGTTTGTCAGCTGTCATAGTTCTTTTTGGTGTTTACTGATTAGATATTGTCTGCCTTCTGACCCACTGGATACTGGAACTTTTATAAACTTTAAAAATGTTAACTCTTTACACACTTGTTACCTCAGAAAGCTTATAGAGAAAATTCAGGTATAAGTCTCTCCTACACTGAAAAGATTAAAAAAACTGCTAGCACTTGTACCTGGAGAAATAAAAAGTAGGAATGATGGAAGGGATTTGCATCTTAACAGTGATTCAAGAATATAAGTTTCCAATATAGCCAGTGGGATTTAGGCAAGGCAGTTAACACTAGGCTCCTTTGGCATCATCATCTGATATCTGTAGATACAAGAGTCTGAATTTAGACATAAGTTTCCTGAAAACTTGTCAATTCTGTCCATTGCATTGTTTATACATATGAAGCCCAAGGAGAATTAATGCAAAATTGCTCAAAGGGAAGTTGCCTCACAACACTGATTTCTCAAGAGTTTTTCTTCTGTGTAATAAGTTCCTAGCTGTATTTTGCTGAGCCTGAGATGCTAGAAGCTGAAGGCTCAAACATGTTTTTCAAAAGAGATGAGATCCTTTGTAGCTGCTCTAAAAGAACTTTGTCCAGATGTGATGGAAAGATCCACAAGATACACAAAAATCCCAGGAGCAGTAAGCCTTGAGCTGGATGTTAGCCATTTGTGCAGGTGGGGTCACTGTTTAGTATTTGGTACTTTTCTGAAGAAGCTTGTGGACAATGTGATACTTTCAAAGAAGCTGCTTGATTGCTGCTTACCACTGCTGTGGAGAGAGCAAAACTATACAGCTGAGCTTGAGTCAGACCTGCTAAGAGAACCACAGGTGATTCACAGCCCAGGCTTTGGGCTAGCCAAAGTTGAAAGTGGATTCTCCTTTTGGAAACAGATCATCGTTGAGGCCAGAATCTGTGAAGTCAGAGGTAAGGTAGCTGGCTACTTCCTCATCTAGGATAACTTAGGTGGTGAGATGAAAGGACTCAGAAGCCACTGCAGAAGTTGCAAAATGCTTTAAAACTTATTAAAAGCGGCATATTAAAGATAGCATTATTTTAACTTGGTCCCTTTCAATGGTCAGTTTCCAATTCATACTTAGGGCCATCTCCAAATACTTGACAGCATAGCTAGCAAGGTGTGGTAAGTTCAGTGCTGACCAAATGTCCATGTACCTTCTGGAATCACTTACTCAAGGTAATCGATGTTAATATTTGAATTTCTCCAGATTTAATTAGACTCTTTTTCTGCACCAATTTTGAGCTGCTTGTGGATATTATTCAAGTTATGGTTGGTTGTTGTTCTAAAATGAGTCAGGGAAGATTTGTTTGGAGTGGAGGATAAAAAAATCTTTCTTCAAGTAGAGTTAGTTTTCCAGTGTAATGCATCTCATATAATATACTTATTCTGCTGGTCCTCAGGACTTGAAATTTCAGAGTAGTTGCAGTAGCTAAAACTGCAGTTAGGTTACTGTAATAAGCTCATACTGAAAACTCAAATATTCTTGGAACCATCAGGTCATGCCACTGACAAAGCTTGCTACTTTGGGGTTATTCTGCCTCTTATAATAATGTAGATCTAAGAATTTCAAAGCCAAATCCCAAAAGAAGGATTTTTTTAAATTTCAGCTGTAGAAATCTGTGAAGTAGACCTGAATGCTTTACCTTTAGTTAAAGTTGGGTCTTTCTAGCGTGGAGGTGGGTTTCAGGCAGTAGGAGTTCTTTGCATGAGTTGGGAAAACCTGCTGTTCAAACCTCTCCTCATGGGAAGGCTTCCCAGTTTCATCTCTTGTGGTTCTTCTCTATTGACTGTGTTGCTACTCCTGTGCTTTTTAGTCACTAGGTTCTGGAAAAGAGGATGCTGCTTTTAAATTTCCTGTTGCTGCTGTCTCCCAGAATTTCCTTCTTCTCGTATAGATTTTTGTAGCCAAAGGACTGTATAACTTGAAAGAAAAGTTCTAAAGGGGGACTGTCGTGGTGATGGTTCCTACTAGTTCATATTTCCTGGATGGCTTTGGAATTGTGTCTGGCAAGAAGTGAAAGATGCTGAGCATGTCTGTAGTGAAGGGATGAGCCTGTTTATGATGGTCTTTCACCCTTTATTGCCTGTAGAAATCTGCTGCTTTTCTACTTCTGTGTTATCAGTTGTTTCTTTTTGGAATTCATTCCAATCAAAGTTGTGAAGAGAAAGTCTTTGAGTTTGCTGATCATCAGGCAGATAAGAATTATTTTTTAAAAGTTCTATTTGCAACAAGATAACTAAACTGGGTTTCTTTCAGAGAACTGTCAGGTTCATTTTGATTTTATTTTTCAACAAGAGTATTTCTTGCAGTTTAGAAATATTACTTTTTAAAAGTGAATTCTGAATAAAAACTTTGACAGTGAAATGAAACATCATAAAATATCCTGATGTCTTGCTGCTCCTGTAAAGCAAGGCCTGGAAAGAGGGTTCACTCTAGCTGTGAAAATTATGGACTGTTTGCCATGCTTGGGAAAAAAAAATCTTCTGTTACAACATGTGTTCTTTAAAAGCTTAATGAATTTCAATCTAGGCTGAAAGAAGAATGTTTTGTGTGGCCTATCTGTGTTACAACTCGCTGCTGATTAAAAGTATAGAGTGTCCTTTAGACCTGAGGTGGAAAAGCCACTCCAGAGGAGCCTCCATAGATGTACACCCAAGGCCTCTGCCTGTACAACAGGCTTAGTGATTATGCATCCATTTAACCAATATCTGTGGTTTGCTTACAGAACCTCTATAAGAAGAGAGCCAGATGAGTGATCTGGTGCATTTCAGGGCTGGGGAGGATGTTTTCATCATGCAATCATATATTCTGAAGGCTTTAGTTTTGTACAGGAAGTTGCTGTTTTCTCCATAGTTACACTGACACAGTCTTCTTGGTTTGCCTGAAAGGGTTCACTTTTGCCTATTTTTTTTTTTTCCTGCCATGAGAAGACTAGCCATAAACTATGGGTGAAGTCTAGGGCAGTCTTAGGACTGCTGTGTAGGGCTGTTCAGCTGATTTTTGTATATGCCAGAGAACAGCTGTGGAAGGTCCAAAGCAAAAGGCTGGCCAGTCTCTGAATTCTCAGAGCTTTCAATGTCTAAAGGAGGAAGAAGAATGATAAATTAAGATGTAGCAAAAATTATACCAGAAACTGAATACATATTAGTGTCCTGACTCTAAGCATATGTGAGCACACTTTTTTTTTTGTGCCTATGTATACTTTTTCTTTCTTTTTGCTTCATCTAGTTTGACACTGTAATTGCAGAAGCGGCCAGCTTGATGTCCGGGAGCTGATCTCTCTGTACCCCTTCCTGTTGCCTACTTCCTCTTCATTTATCCGGTCTCATCCCCCTCTGCACGAGTACGCTGACCTGAACCAGCTGACCCAAGGAGACCAGGAGAAGATGACAAAATGCAAAAGATTCCTCATGAGTTACTTGAATGAAGTCCGCAGCACCGAGGTTGCAAATGGCTACAAGGAGGATATCGACACAGCTTTACTCAAACTCTATGCAGAGGCAAATCATGAAAGCCTGCTGGATCTCCTAGTTTCAGAGAACTTCTGTCTGTTAACAGATAGTGCTGCCTGGCTGGAAAAACACAAAAAGTGAGTGGAATATTTTATTATTGCATCCTCTAGACCAGAGGGAAAATTGCCATAGATGCACTTGACTTCTAGAACAATGTGTTCGAGTACTTGTAGTACTGAGCTTACACTTGTCCAAAAGAGAACTCAGTCTGAATTAACACTGTTAGCTTTTCACCAACATTTTTAATGCTATTACTTTGTTGCTTACAGCCTGGGCCAAGACAGCCCTGAGATAGTTTTGAGAACACCAGGAGGATTTTTCATTACATCCACTGATGTTTACAAAGGTTAGCTAATCTGAGGCATAGTACAGGATTCTGTTTTATCAATATGCTCTGGATGTTTTGGACAGATGGACATTGCTGTCTGGCCTGCTTGCCTGCTTGTATGCTGGTCTCTTTGCTCTTGCATGTAGTTTTTAATAAATCATCATTTTTAGCCTTCTGATTCATGGAATCCATGTAACTCTTTTACTCCACTCCGGGGCAATTCTCTTACATTACTTGACAGTATGTAAGGTAAAGGAAATGCATTCTGTGTTATCCTGGCAAATGCAGAATTCTCCATGAAAGTTTCTGTATCCAACACAAACATAAGGAATTGTTACACATTTGGGAGAAAAAAGTGAATTGTTTGCCCTTGTGATACTGGGCTAGTGGAATGGTGGCAGTGGTTGTACACAGACAGAATGAAAAGATGCCTTAAAGTATGCACTACTTTAAGTAAAAGCTATTAACCAGTTTGTGGCTTTAAAATTGTAGTTCAGGGAAGGAGCTCTTACTTCTGAATTGCAAACTTTGTGTTCCACTGATTCACCAAAAAGTGGTTCCTTGACATGACTGCAAATTACTTCAAACCAGAAATGCCAGCAGGCAGAGAATGGACTCTCATTAAGCAGGAAACATTAGATAGTAAATGTGTAAAATAAAAACTCCAGCCTTAGGTAGTTATGTCTGTTTTGATTTTCACTTCTTTATCTTTAAACCATCTGGTGCAATAGTAGCAACTATAGTGGTGAAGAAGAGTTTTTAATGGTGGTTATATTTGGGGTGATTACATTTATTTCAGATGTTTTGTTAAAACCTTTTGGTCAGTGTGGCTTGCATGGCATATTTTTGCAAGTGTGAATTGAATCAATGTCAGAACATTGTTCCATGAGAACAGCCATTGCAGAATTTGTCTGTATTTTTCCTAGAGTACACAAAACCCACACTGTAGTTGCACTGTACAAAGCTCTTCTTTGCCTGACCTGACTCCATGCCACAGGAAAGAAAAAAAAGCTTCTGATAGTAAAACAGAGTTTTAAATAAACACATAATAAAATACGATTTAATGACAGCTGATGAACTATTGGAGGAGTAGTTACTTGGAGGTGTGTGTTATGTCTGTAATAAAATTGCCAGAACAGCGTGGGAAACATCTCTAATTGGGCACATACTTGGTGTAAGTTGTATCTGGTAACTACGAACTGTCTTGGGGACAGGAGTGACAGAGACACTTTTAGGGCAGAACTTCTCTCCTTTGAATCATAAAAACAGCATACAGAGACTTGTTCAAAAGCAGACATAGCCATGTACATGTCATTGTAAGTAATTTTTTGTTTTACTCTCTGCTAATCAGTCATTAAGGAAATTAGGGGGAAGGTTCTAGCAATTTTAATATTGTTTTCTCTTTATTTACAGGTATTTTGCTCTTGGTCTCCTGTATCACTACAATGGTCAGGATGCTGCAGCACTTCAGGTTAGAATAAAGCTTTTAGTGTCATCTGTAAACCATTCCAAAATACTGTTCTAGCTCTGAGATAAAAATCTGAGGTCTTAGTTTATCTGTTTGAAAAGTTGTGATGTGTGTATATGAGAAACTTATTCTAAGACTTCCTTGAATAAATTATTATGCTAAATGTGAAGAGTCTGAAGACCTTACAGAAGTTGACAGCTATTTAAATGCTTGTATGATACTTTTAAAGCAAAACTGTACATACCAGAACATACTTTTATACTCCTAAAAGATGGACAAAAGTGCTAAAATAATCCAGCAATCACTTCAAAAGATATTTGTGGGACTCAAGGAGCATGCCCTGTGCTGATTGATCTGTATACACACCACAGAACAGCATTGTAATCTCATGGCAGACACTTGACAGCAACTGAGAGTTTATTTTCTTACTTGGTGATGAAGAGTGAACACATTCTGCAAAACCTGTGGGTTTCAGATGGGTTTGTAATCCCTTTGGGGACTTTCCATCTGATGTCACTAATATTAGCAGTGGCCTGTGTACTGCAGGATAAATAATTCTGTTCTTCCTGTCTGCAAAATTTCACCTAGAGAAATGAGATTGTTCTTGATATGTCTCAGACCATATCCAGTATCTTAAGTTTGTCTTATTGTATGAGTTTTTGAACACTAATCACAATAACCCAATCAGATGTGTTCATCAGATCAGTTATATAAATAGTAATAATGGCAGAGAAAAAAACAGGTAAGGGCAGCATAAATATATTTGTCATGTGCAAGAAACCTTGGAAGAATTTTGGTGCTGCAAAAAACAAGGTTTATTGCTAAACTGGTCTGCTAGATGTGGCACATTTTAATGACAATTGTAATGTATATAAAAATAATATCACATGGTACTTGTAGTACTTTAGTCGAAATGAAAGCAAAGCAGAAAAGCAGTTTTTCTTTCTTCTATTGCTTGTATAATTTGCTTTTAATCTTGCACACACAGAAGGCATGAAAACTATACCATGCATTGGAGAAAATTGCTATTATCAAAAGCTTTCTTTGTGATTAGTGTACCTCCTTCAGTCACTCTCAGAATGAGAGCCCACATGATATGGGATCTGAATTGGATGAATATGGCAGGTGTAAGAGAAAGGTGTGATGGCAAAAGTGAGGGACCAGCAATGCTCCTTGCAACTGGTGTTCTTGTCAACTAATTCCACAGGTCTTGGACTAAGTCTTTTAGTAGGTCACATAAATTTTGAGCTAGAAGAGCTAGTTCATGTTGTAAGTGTTTTAATCTGTGTGGTTTTGTTGCAGTTATGGGTGAAAATAGTTGATGGAGACATTCAAGATTCTACACGTTCAGATCTCTATGAGTACATAGTAGACTTCCTTACATTCTGCTCGGACCAAGAGCTAGTGTGGAAGTATTCTGAATGGATTTTACAAAAAAATGAAGAGGTTTGTGATTGATACACTTCTCATAGAACATCAGTATTTCTCTGCTGCGGTGTTTGGGTTTTCCTTAATGTTGATTTTTCTTGATCGCTGATTGGACCTTTAGCAGAATGTTTAATGCCAACTAAATAGTGATCAGCTGAAGAAAACTTGCAGGTTTCTCAATTCATCCAAGTCCTTTTATTAGCAAGTGCTAGTGACAATTGTCTCTTTTTATTCTGAAAGCAAAGTTTAGGACCTGCAAAATACAGCATGTCTTCTATTTTTTTTTTTTCCTATTGAGTAACCAAAATTCCGATTCTTAAAATAAATAAATCAGTCACCTGGCAGGTTAGCTGTTGCTGCTGCTTCTTATTTTAAAGGGGATGGGTAGTATCTGTGTACACCAGGACATGGAATAAATAGCATCCATTGAAGGCAAAATTTAATTGCCAGAAGAATTAACCCAATCTGCCCCCCCAAAAAAAATTGTGCAATATTTGATGCTGTATCAGTCTGTGCTGTTGGAACTTGTCACTGCATGATTTATATTAATTTAAGCATAGCTATTTTGTGCAGTGGCAGATTTCTTAGCTTTTGGTTTGGTAATTACAGAGGTCTCTTGCTGTCTATGTCATCCCATGTGAAAAAGCCTAGAACATTCTAGTCTCTAATTTGAGTTTTCCTGCTGCAAAGGCTGAAGTCTCTTGTTCTGTTGTGCAAATCCTTCAATATTTTTTGTGGAAGTTGTGCCCAAGCCAAGGTTTATAGGCAGGACAATGTATCCACTACAAACTGAGGTAGTGCAGGTAGGAGTGAGTGAGATCAGGATAACCAGAGTAGTGTAATCCTGTGCTGTTGAGCAGCTTTTTGTGTTTATCTTCTTGAATGATGTACTAACAATAGTGCTATTACTTTTTCATTTTAAACATTAATTTAATAAATTGGTTGCCAGTGACTTCCTAAATGCAATTAACTCTTTCTAGGTTGGCGTACAGATTTTCACTAAAAGACCTTTGGAAGAACAGGAGAAAAACAACATTAATCCAGATGATATCATCAGTTGCCTTAACAAATATCCTAAAGCACGGGTCAAATATCTAGAACATCTAGTACTGGAAAGAAAAATACTGGTGAGTTCTGTGAGCATGCTAAAAGTAGGCATAGGGGTCAGAATGCAGATTATGATCAACAGCCTGAAAATAGGCAATGTCTGAAAGAAATAGGCGTAATACAAAGTCTTCCAAAAATGTAAGAGTGTTTTTAAGATTAAAGACGAGGAGTGGATACCTTCATTATTTTGAATTTTTCAGTGCTTGTGATTGATTGCAAGACAATTGCTTATGTCCCCTCAGACTCAAGGGGGGGGGTTTGACATTTGGTTATTGCATACTTTTCTATTTCACTGATGAGGCTCAAATCATCTTCTGGTAAGATTATAGAAAATTATCAACAACAGGTTGAGCAACTGCTGATCTTCTTGCATTGTGGCAGCAATATATTAAAATTGCTGATTCAGTATTTTACAAGTAAGAATGTTTTATTCGGTCTTTCTGGAGAGATCTGAACAATTAAACCATGCAACCCTCACTAGAATTCCGAACTACTCCTGATGTTGAATGCCCCAAAGAGGCATTCACAAGTCCAAAGTGACAGTGTATTATACTTTTGGGGGGTTATCTCAACACAAAAGAAACCAAATATTGTATTTGGATATGAGACATTTTAAGTACAGGAGAAGTCATTTAACATGGAAATAAATCAAGGAAATGAACACTGAAAGAACTCTGCAGAGCTGATGGTCACAGCATTATTTCACTTTCTTCAAATGCACATCAGATCAGTGGTTTCCCCTTATTGGTGTTGCAAGTGTGTTACACCGTGACTGATGAATGTACTTGTCTCTGATGTCATGGATATTTCCAAACAAAATTCTTGAGTTAAGCTCAGTTCCTTGTAAAATATTTGTGAAAATGTTATACAATTAAATGTACCAGCTAGTTAAAGCTGGGTTGTAAATCAATCTGGTCTTTAAAATTGCTGGATTATTGTGAACAATTTAGTGAAAATGTTTAAAACAGTCAAATCATCAGGTTGTTTTGATGAATATTGGATAGTGGATAACAAAAAGTGTACTGTGCCTTCAGAGTGCTTTTCTACCTCTGGTGTCTTTGTCAGATTTTATTGCAGAAAGAGAAAAGGTCAAAGGACATACCTGAATATGAGAGATCCTGTATTTACAATGTAGTTTGTGAGGCAGCTCTGAATTAAATTCTCTATCTGTGTGGACAAAAAACTTTGTGATTAATTAAAATTAAATAATGTAATTAAGTAGATATTCTATGTAATGGAATTAAGTAGATTTCTATGTAATTAAGTAGATATTCATCACTGTTATTGCTGGGGCCAAGAGATTTGTAAACTGAGCTAACATTGTTCTATTCATCTGTAGAAGGAAAAGTATCATACTCATCTAGCTGTCTTGTACTTGGAGGCAATACTTCAGCTAAAATCTGTGACCACAGATAATTGTACAGAAACAACTGAACTGCTGTTGAAGCTTCGTGGTCTGCTTCAGAAATCTGATCTTTATAGAATTCGCTTTATTTTAGGTAGGTTGCATGTTGTCTGTTATAAATTCTGTGTGTGATTTCCAGCTGGACCCAAAAAAGAGTCTCCTTTCAAGGATAGAAAATGGAAGGATCCAAGGTTTCTCTGTGTTTGTTTTGATAGGCTGTATTTCTAACATACACAGGTTAATTTAGAAAGCATGTGTTGGTGTTGTCCTTGGTCTCCATAGCTCCAGTGGTGTGTTTGCCACTGCACCAGAGAAAAAATACCAATTGGCCAGAACAAATATTTGCATACAATTTTCTTAATAGTCACCTTCTTTTTAATAATGAGCATGGAACTTTTGCATGACATGGCAACTTTTTGCAATTGAAAGACCTACAGCTTTATTTTTTAATCAGGCTACGTCTAGTGAACAGAAGGGAAACTTTGAGGAATCTAATTGCCAGGGACTTGCTTGTTACCCATAACCCTGAAACTCACCCTGGGGTTCATGTTAAATAGTCATACTAGCATCTTTTAAAGTGAAAAGTGCAACATATGTGTTACTGTTGATATAAGGCAAGCAACAGTTGAGCTAAATCTTTTCCTTGGTCAGTGCTTATAATGGTTAATTTTTAATATTTCATCCATTGGAATGTGAATATACATACTTGGCTTGCAATTAAGCAAGCCAAGTGTTTAAATCTTCTCTGGTTTGGAGGATTATGGCTGAAGAATGATGGAATAGTGGATCAAAGGGAAATGACTTCTTACTGAACTGAAAGATGTGAAATTACTTTTTAAAAATTCAGTGGGAAAAAATCCAGTGTATGTGAAAATAAAAATTTCTGAGTAGGAACTAAAATAATTTACCGAAGTTTAATATTTCCTTGCCTTTTCAGGCTGCAAAATGTTATATGATGAATAATGTACAAGTAGAGCACAGTCATTGAAACTCTTGTTCTTTTTCATCTTTTAGTCAGTTTTTTTAACAATTCAGGGCAAGAGTTACAAAATGGATTATTCTCTTGGCATCCATGTGCTCCAAAGTAAGAAATGTCACGTAAGAAATCCATGACAATTCCTACGTTACATAAAAGTGACATGAGTGCAGGCTAGTGTGTTCCTCCCTGATAACCAAAACATTTTGGTGAGAAAAGCATTGTATTTCCAAGCATTTTACATAGCCCTGTGCCAAATCTTTATCACCTTTACAGTAATTAGATAATTTTCTACTTAGGTGTCAGTGGTTTATCACCTATTATTTAATAACTTTTGTCCCACATTTTGTGGTGCTCTTTCATTAGAGATACGTTTCCATACATCTGAGCATTCCTGTACTTACAGGCATCTGCCTTCTCTGTGGTTGCACTGACTGGGAGAGGGAGCAGTTACCTCCTCCACTGAGTAAATATTGCCCTGTTTCTCACTTAACAGACAAAATCCAGGGCACAGACCTTCACATGGAAAGTGCAATTTTATACGGGAAACTAGAAGAACATGAGAAGGCTCTGCATATCCTTGTCCACGAGCTGAAGGACTTCCATGCTGCTGAAGAGTACTGTGTGTGGAACTCTGAGAACAGAGACGTGCAGTACAGGCGGAGGCTTTTCCACATGCTGCTGTCAGTGTATTTAACTCCGGGCGCCTCGGATTGCGCGCTCGTCATGGCTGCCGTGGACCTCTTGAACAACCACGCTGCGGAATTCGATGCAGGCCTGGTTCTGCAGGTGGTGCCTGACAGCTGGTCAGTGCAGCTCCTCTCCCCATTCCTGGCTGGAGCAGTGAGACAAAGCATTCACACAAAAAGGATGACTCAGGTGGCGCTTGGGTTAGCGCAAGCTGAAAACTTAATCTACAAGCACGAGAAGGTAGGTTACTGTTTTTGAATAAAAGCACTCTGAGGCTTTACAGTTGGGTCTTTTGATATACAGTAACCAAAAGAAGTTTGAAGAATTAATACAAAAGCTGTCTTCATGTCTTTGGCATTTATTAAGGGTTTTTTTGCCGTGACTACTAGATTCAAAATTAACTGTGTTTTCTCTGTAAAACAAAAGGGAAAATAGGGGGCTTGAAATAGGAATAACCTCGGTGAGCTTCTGTGCTGAATATGAAGTGAATCTGGGATTTGCAGAATAACAAAGTTCTTGCAGAAACTTTTAACTTTAAGTCTGAGCTAGCATTACTTTCTCTCTGAGGGAGTGTCAGAATTTCCAAATCCATTTTTTTACAGTGTCACCTGTCAAAACTTGATTAAAAAATTATCCACCACTTAATATTAATTAAAGCTTGTTAGTAGATTTTGTTAATGGTAAATTCAGTTGTGAGGTTTTCTTCTATTCCTAGCTAGGACAATATTGCTTAGAGTTCACAGCAGATTCTTTAAATTGTTTTGTTTTATCCATTTGGTACAGTTGCAATTATGCTCCATCGTTTCCCTTCCTTGCTTGTTAGAATCACATTTGGAATTTTTTTCCCCCCTCTCTTTAGGTTAAACAAAAAGGAGCCCCGATTCTTCTTTCGGACAAAAAGGTGTGTCAGGTGTGCCAAAATCCTTTCTGCGAGCCCGTGTTTGTAAGATACCCGAATGGGAGTGTGGCCCACACGCACTGTGCTGCTAACAGACATCTCAATTCCAATGTGACTCATCACTCCCCCAGCTCCAGCAATCAGACTTGAAATATTCCTACAGTTCCCATGACTTATACCCCATTGAAAGTGGGCTGAAAGGAAAAAAGTGCAGCTACTTTAAGTATAAATCAAGATGGACAGCTAGGTTTTGGGTTAATGGGAAGACTTCCAGTAAATATGAAATACTGCTACTTATCTTTTGGATTTCTAATGAATGTAGATAGAAAGTTCACTACCAGACATGGAGAGGTGCAAATATGGGCTCTTGAATAGGAGTAAACACTTAAGAGAAATTGAGCCTTTTCTTCACAGTGAGGATGAATGTTTCAGAGTGAAGGCAAACAGTTATTTTAAGAATTGTCACTTTGCACTGACTGTGGTGTTGATAAATATGTGGAGGGGAAGATGGCATTGGAGTTGGAATTCTTGAAGAGTGGTGGGACAAGATTGGCATCATGCAGCTCCCTATGAAGACAGAGATGTGCATCGATTTTAGTGCTTGCTGCAGCATGTCTTCTTTTGGGCTGAATTCTCTTCCCCAGGATCACATTATCAACTTCAGTTGTTTTGCTCTACAAAATGTTGGCTTTTGATGCACTTTTTAGTACCTTCCTCCCATCCACCTGCTATATGGAGTTAAAATGTAAGCACTGCTCTGTTAGGTTTCTGCTCCTGCAGTTACTGTAATGTCCTGGGTGGAAACCAATAGCCACAATCACACAGGTGAGCTTGGAAGAAAAAAAAAAAAGAAAGATTGTCTGGTCAGACTATAGTCACTTTTATATGGGGGAAGAGGGCCCTAACTTTAATACTGATTTATTTATTAATATGGAAATATGCTGTACATACAGTTGAATAAATTGATGTTATCATTCTAGCATTTCTTTGGAGGATTAAGATGTAGCTGATACATAAGTGTACAGATTATGTGCTAAGTGTTTGCTATAACATAACTTAGGCAGGTTGGAACTCCACAAAAATAGGTTTTAGTGCTTATGGATGACTTTGTGCAATCAAAACCACAGAGAGAAGGTATAAAATTGTAAAAAATCTACAGAAGTGCACTACAGGGGTACTGGGTTTTTATATTCCACTAAATACTCTGTAAACTAAATTTTTTCAAATAACACAAACCCCTTACTTAACTGCCCTCATATGTATTCATGTTGCTATTTAACCATTTTAAAGCAGTTGATTTAAAAGATGCAGCTTCCCCCAAGAGAGGTTAAAAAAAGACAACTATAAATAAAATTTAAGTACTGCAAAGTAAAAGCATTTCTTTTAATTCTGTAAAACTCTAATAAATACCAGGCTTACTGACCAGCATGTAGTTGAGTTAGTAGAGCTGCTCCCTGTTTCAGAATTCCAAATCAGTGGGGGCTTTCAGCAAAATGGAGTGTCTCCTTTCCAGAATCACAGAGTAAACTGAGTTGGAAGGGATGCATCAGGATCATCGAGTCCAGGTCCTGTCCCCACACAGGACCCCCCAGGGTCACACCATGTGCCTCAGGGAGGCCTCAGGTGTGGCCTCCTTGCACAGAAAGGCTGGCTTAGGAAGCTGCCTTCTACGTACAGTGCTGCCTCCAAGAACGAGCAGCCAGACCTCAAACAGGGGAAAAAATATCCATCTCTTTCTCACAGGAACATGCAATGGTTTGGGGTGAAAGGGACCTTGAAGATCATCTATTTAAACCCACCTGCTGTAGGCAGGGATGCCTTCCACTAGACCAGCTTCTTGAAGCCTCATCCAACCTGGCCTTGAACACATCCAAGGATTGGTTGTGCACAGCTTCCCTGAGCAACCTGTGCCTGTGCCTCACCACCCTCACAGTAAAGAATTTCTTCCTGATAGCTAATCTAAACTTCCCCTCCTTCAGCTTAAAGCCATTCCCCTCTGCCCTATCATGACATGCATCTGTACAAAACCCTTCTTCAGCTCCCTTGCTGGCTCCCTTCGGGTTCTGGAAGGTGCTATAAGGTCTTCCAAGAGCCTCCTCTCCAGGCTGAACAGCCCCAGCTCTCTCAGCCTGTCTTCACAGGAGAGTTGCTGCAGCCCTGTGCTCATCACTGAGGGCCTTACTCTCGACCTTACTCCGACAGTTCAACATCTTGTATTGTGGGTCCCAGAGCTGTCCTCGAGGTGTGGAGTACTTTGTTTTAAAGCAAAAGACCTTTGAATCTTTCTCCTTCCTGATTTTGAAATTAGGGAAGTATTACCGTTGTGTTGAATTTTATTTATTTTTGAAAGCCCAAGTAAGGAATTTTGTAGTGTTTTGTACTAAGACACGTAAGCCACATTTAGTGAGAGGGGCTTCCAAAGAAGTCAAGTGGGGGCATTTCTGCCTCAGTTCTGGGGTGAGTGATTCTGCTGTGGCACTCGTATAGTGCCACTAGAAGCAGATTCTCTGTCTTGTAGTCATGGGGTTTGAACATTGTGTGTAAAACTGGCAGTAATGGTATAGAAAAATTTGTAGTCCACTCTCCTCAAAATACTTGCTGGCAAGAGTGGAAATTATTTTTACAAGGACCCTATAAGCCTTTTGTGTACACAGGCATGCATTTCTGAAGAAATACTTTCTTTTGCTGCCAGCATCCTAAGTATGCTCTTTTTTCCTATTTAGTAAGGAGGTACTAAAACAAGGACCCCTCTCCATGATTTAGAGTAATTCTAGCCACTTACTAGTGATAAACTACTGTTGCAGTAGAATAAAGATCACATCATTCCAGGCATGGAACGTTCTCAGTTGCTCTTGAATGAAAAAAGTATGTCTATGAAAGATTAAACAGTTCTTTCTTAATAGTCAATATATTTTTGCAGATACGTACTTTGGCTAAAATGCAGCAAAACCAATTGTACATACAGAACAAATACAGAAATCAGAATAATGCGAGCTAACATTTTTGCAATCAGAAGTTAATATTTAATTAACATTTAAGTTTGGTGCATCTAGTTCTTTTAAGCCTAGTTCCCCCCAAAATCTGGACTGGAAAAATGGATATTGGATTCAAATGTTGTTACCTGTTGCTTTATTACGTTTCATACTAGAGCTCATTTGAATGAAATAATATGGAAATCCCATGGTGCCTAAAGGAAAAAAGTAAAGAAAGCCAATGTGAAAGAGCTCAGCAAGGAGGTGGCAGGTGGACAGTGCTCTTCCTGTGTGTGTCCAGCACGTGAGCAGCTGGGATAATTCTCAACCTGAGATGTCAGCTCACATCAGTGTGGTGCTTGGTGTTCTGTGCTCTGTCACCAGGAAATTTATGGAAGGTCTGCATTCAAATTTCCTTAGGTGGGACATCTGAACATCCTTTGGGTTAAAAACTTCATTCTGGGGAGCCTGAATTCATTCCTTCCTTTGTTTGGGCGCTGTCAGCTTGATGGTTCTTGGTTTATGTACCTGAAATGCAGCATTGCTGCTGTGGTGAGTTATGGCCGCAGCAGCACGGAGGGAGTGAATGGGCAAAGAACCAGATTTGGGTATTAATTGCTGGCTGTGTATGTGAAGGAGGAGAGGCAGGAAAGAGGAGTATTTCTCTGACCATTCTTCTAGTTTGGAAATTAAATGCTTTCTGGGAGTTAAAGCTTGATGTGATCTTTTTATTCCCAGTTAGGGAATGTGGTGTCTAAGACCTGCCCTTGGAGAGTAGACATTCTGCCAGAATATTTATCCTTAATTTAGCTGTTGCTAAATTATTTGAAATTCATCTCTCTCACTTTTTCCCAACTTTGTATGTGTGAAAACCAAAACAGTAGTGCACTTTTTTTTTTTTTTAATGTGACCCTGAGTCTGTGATTCAGGACATAATAAATGAGAGTAGTCTCTCGCACTGTTGCCTCTGCAGATATTAAAACCCATTTGTCTAACGTGAAACCTCAAGTTACTGAAAATTGCAGCTCTGACAAGTTTTTTAGCCATCCACTGCTGCAGATGATGGTTCATACAAAAAGCACTTGTTAAATTTTCTTCTACACTTTCATATCTCCACGCTTCATCACATAAAAATTACCTATGATGTATGTATGTCATCATAAACAGTTTTTCTTTCTTTAAGTCAATAAGAGGAAAAAACCTAATTTTCAAAATTACTCAGAGTCTGGCACTCTGCTCAAAATAAGATTCATGTCCGTATATTAATGAGAAATAATTTAGTTGCATCTTCATTTCTTTTGTTTAAATGGATAGGTTGTCACATTGAGATCAGTATTCTTGTAAAATTGTCAAAGCCAGGGGAAAATAAGCATTTGGGGTTTGTTGCACAGAGCACGCCACAGATAGCCATGAACTGACGTGTTCAGGCAGCCCATGCTGAGGTGGCTCAGGTGGCCACAGTGACAGGAGTGGCCAGGTGACAATGAGAACTTCTCTCTTTGCTCCCCTTGCTCCCAATCTCCAGAAACCTTCCAGCCCTTGTCACCTGATTAATGTCACTCTTCTAGCACTTAACTGGCAGGGGTACAAAATCTTGAGAGGTCTGGGGGGACGCCTGAGCAAATCTGTCTTCAGTAAAATGTCACTTTATTACTCAGCCACATGAAGCCCTACTAATGTGAGCTGTGGAAAGGTGGTGGTAGGGATGGAGTATGTGTATGTTTTCTGAGAACTTTATTACATCTTTAAACACACAAGCATTATCTTGACTGCTGCGTCTTTATAACAACATCTGTTCTTCGCAGGACTCCTGTCCTGAACAACATTAAAAATATTTTGTTCTATACAGTTCTATCAAGAAGTAATTTTTTATTTTATAGCTCTTCCTGGTTTGCTGCAATCTCTATTCAGCATAGCTCTAAGTGTTTTATTAACATCCTGCTGTTCATAACAGGCAGCAACTAATACATTTTCATTGTCAGCTCTCTTCCTATTGCCTATATTTGCTAATTAATTTTTCTCTCGCTGTACAACACTTTGGGGCTTATGCCATGTGAACACTGGTAATTAAATGTGCTGCTACTTTTTAAGGGAAAAGAAGAAAAGTTAATAACATTCTGTAATGATTTCAAAATTGAAGTTCCCCTGCAGTAAATTTGTTCAGATGGAAGTTTGTACTGTTAAGGCTTTTGGACTTACTGATTATATTGGTGAACATACACAGCAGTATGTGGAATGTACAAATGTATAAATATGTTGATTTTTAATAAAATAAAATCTTTTAATTACGTTTGTCATGGACTCATAGGTACATAAACCTTGGAATGTGAATGTCCAAGTGAAGGGAAAGGACTGTATTGATTAATAGAGGATTCATCAGGGGGACTGACAGAGGGGTCAGATCCCTGACATGTGGGAGTGAGGCTGGTGCTTACAGACTCTGCAGAAGGCAGCAGCGTTGGTGTTCCTCATCTTCCTCCTCACGCCTCGGGACTAATGGCCCTGGCTCAGGGCCAAAGGAGCAGCTGCTCCCCCGTTCCAGCAAGAGGGGCCAGAGCCACCACGGGCATAAGGAGACCCTGAGAAAGGAAGGGTCGCAAGGGTGGTGGAGAGTCTGTGGTAAGCCAAGGAAACTGGTGTGGTCTCCAAGGGGAGGGACAGAGGAATGCACAGAAGTGCAGAAAAGGAGTGTTTGGGGGCATGCAGACCTAAATCAGCTGCTCTGCAGCCCCACCCTGCCAGGCAGTGCAGGCACTGGCAATGCTGCAGGCGTCTCCTGGCTGCTGAGGACGGGGTGTGTGCTCAGCTTAGCTGGGGACCCGGTGGGGCAAAAGCCAACACAGCTGGAGCTTCAGGGAGGGCCTCTTGTTTTGAAGGTCAGGTCTGTGATCGTTTGATAAGGTTTCTACAGCCTTGTCACGTAAAGTTTATCCTTTTGGCTGAAGTGAAGGCTGTGGGAACACTGGTGGGTGCTCAGGATGCTCTTACAGAGGGTGCAAATTTAGGATACAAATGTTGAGTGCAGCATGATGCTGGAAGGAATGAAAAACTAACACAACAAGCATGGTTTTATTAGCTCAGCCAGCAGGAAATACACCCTGGAGAGCCCTGGTTTGCATTTCCCCATCCATCCATCCATCCATGGAAAGGTAACGCAAAAAGCAGTAAGCACCAGACCCAGCTGTGACTCCAGCACAGTGGGATTTCAGCTAGTTTTGCCTCTAGACAGTGGTTAGAAAATGGTCCATGCTAATCATCCAGATGGCAACTCCTTCCAAGACAAATAATCAATAGGGTAGAGCTGAGTTTAGGCAGAAATGAGTCCCAAAGGGCCAGTTCACTGCAACAACTGTAACTGCAGGACAGCATAGGGTCAAAGAGGCCAGGGCTGCCAGAAGAAAGCCGATGGCTGAACACATGGCAGGTTTTCAGTAGATAACAAGGCTGATTACAGTGCCTGAAAATCCAAGAGCAGAAATGAATGTCATTACCAATGCCTATAATTGCCAGTAGCCCCCTGAAAACATTGTAACCACCTTGTCAACATGGTATTTTGCATTGAGTGGGGCCTGACCTTCCCATGGCATGTTAAATCCTAGAAAAATCTAGGCTGATTGGGTTCTTTGGAGATGGTATTGTCCAAGCCCAACTTGATGCAGTGTCATCCTGTGTCAGGTTACTTGTCTTGTTTTAAACCAGTGTTGACAAGCTTGAAACCAGATTGGCAGGGGTCCAAGTGTCTCCTTGGCTTGTCTTTGCCAGAGCATGTATTGTTTAAACATCCAAAATAC
The DNA here is from genome assembly GCA_013396955.1 of Regulus satrapa. NCBI lineage: Eukaryota > Metazoa > Chordata > Aves > Passeriformes > Regulidae > Regulus > Regulus satrapa. The sequence continues at coordinate 366,519 of VWZN01001868.1, forward strand.
TCCGTTAAAGAATGGTAAAAGGCTAAAGAATGGTAAAAGTGCTAAATGCACTTTGTGGCACTCTAACCTGGAGAAGTATATTCAAAAAAATCCAAGTTCTTTATATCTGTTTAAAAGTCACAGACACCATGCAAAGATGTTTCAATCCCTTCAGTCCCTCTAACATACAAGGTTACTCTGTAGTGTCATTCCAGAAAGCTCCCAGAGTGTGACAGAAGAAGGGGTTTTTCTACTTGAATCACAAACAGTGAAGATGGGGAGGGAGGAGTGCAGGATGGATTTGTATCCGCTTTTAAAAAAGATATCATTCACTGGGGATTTGTATTTGCAAAGCAAAAGAAGGTTTTCATTTCTGTCCTTTTTTGATCCATCTTTAGGTTTTAACTTGTCATATCTCATTTCAAAGCATCTCTGTGGCCTTTTGTGACATGCTGATTTGTCAAACAGAAGTTTTAGTGTTCCTGCTTCAAAACCTTCCTGAAATCTCTTGTTCTGGATAGCAGCCACTCAGTCCATCTCCTCCAGATACCCCAGTCAGCGTGTCAGGAGTGCTGCTCCTCACAGTGGCTCATTCTGTAATGTGAATGGCCATAAAACTCTGCTGCTGGTGTCATGGTTTGACCCCAACCAGCAGCCAAGCCCCACACAGGCCCTGTGTAAACCCTACTCACTAATAACAAAAACATCTCTATGTTATCAACCCTGTGTTTAGCACAAATCCAAAACACAGCCCCCTACCAGCCACTGTGAAGAAAATCAACACTATCCCATCCAAAATCAGCACAGATGGTCAAAACTAAAAACTACAAACCAAAGAAATCTCAATCCCAGAGGAGGGAGGAGTCTCTTGTTAAGCTGCTGTTAATTACCAATGCCTCAAAACCCTACGCTTTTGGTTTTCCCATCTGCCTGATGTCAAATCACAAGAGTGTGTAGTGTTTCATACAAATAATAACTTGTGCTGATAACTTTCCTCCCTGTGGAAGGGAAAATTGGAAGATTTTCTTGATTGAAGCCATGTCATGACAAGATTTGAAGACAGATACAAAGAAGACCTGACAGGGCCTTTTTTCAAAACAAGTGCCCTTAAAAGCTCTGAATGCAAAAGCCAGGCCTCCTGAAATCATGAGCTAGGACAATTTCAAAATGGAAAATGCTCAGGAGTTGAGTAGGGAGAAAGTTTTAGAGGTTTGAAAGCAAATTCCCCACCTTGTGTCTTGTCAAGTCAGGTTTTGACTTTTGTCAAAGCAGAACAAATTTCAATGACTTCCTAAATTGCAAAGCTCCCTCCATCCAGCCCCTTCTCACTGCCTGGGAATGAGCCACGCTCCTCCAGCTCTCAGGAGCTGCCAGGCTGTCCCCAGGCTTCTTCAGCTGGTCCCTGGCCACCTTCTCTTCCTTGGCCACGCTCTGTTCTTCCATGCCTTCCTGGCTGCAGAGCTGTGTGGCTTTGGGGGCAGTGCACGCTGGGCCCTGCCTGGGACACTCTCTCTGCCTGGGTTTGATGACATTTTCCCTCCAGTCTTGTATCAACTTCATACAGTTTCATATTAGGCTTTAGTAAAATGCTAGAAGATAAAACTGAGCCAAAACAAAAGAGAGATTCCTGACTTCATTAAACAATGTTGCATAAATAAAAGTAAAGCTGTGCTCTAACACAGCAATTCAGGGTCTCTTAATTTGGAAGAAGTAATTTTTTGTGTGGAAATTTTTTTTTCATACACACTCTAATAAAGTCTCTATGGTGAAACGTTGTCATCAATGATTTTTCTAAGGAAGCAATGTATTCATTGATTTACTGGTTTAATACCAAAAAGAGTGTGAAGACATTTGTAAGCAGTGCTGTCAAATTCTGTCCAGCATTGCAGAGTTCTGAGGAAGCCAAAAGGACAGCCCTGCTGCCTGTGGACTTGCATCACACAATAAATAGCAAGCATCTCTGGTGGGGAGCAAGCTGGGGGATGTAGAGGAACAGATGAGCCCTATCTACATTTATTCATCGTGTCTTATCAAGACACCTGATTGCTGCATAACCCAGCACCTAACTGTTGTGTGCTACCTGTAGCACCAGGTCAGACCCATCCCAGAAAACTCATAAAATGCCTGATTCAGGTACTGTCAGCAATGAAAATCATAACAAACCTAGCAGCTTTGATATGCTGATTTAATGCATCGTTACCTGCAGTATTTTCACAAAACTCACCTCATGCTGTCTGGGCTCTGTGAATGCTCTGACATACAAGGTTTTTTCCTGTTCTTTGCAACATTTAAGGGGAAGAAAACTGTACCCAAGGTAGAAAATTACCCCATTTCTCCCTGAATACTGTCTTGCCTTACCTGTGAGGTGAGGTGATTCTAAAACAGTGCTCTCACTGATTGTGCTTTCCAGTAGGTGATATAACCACCACGTAAAGAAAGCAGGCAGCTCCAGCACAAGTGTGAGTCCTCACCAGTGTAACCAGTCCTTGCCAGTATAACCAGTTCTCTCCAGCATAACTTTGCTCCCTGAAGATGCTGGGTGCTGTGGAAGGAGAGAAGCAGCTCCAGCGCTGTGGTGGGCACAAAAGTCAGGGGCAAATGCCCCACGGGCTCGGCTGTGCAGCAAAACCTTCTGGTTCCAAGGCTGTCTGTTACTCATCCTTTTCCAATGGAGGCTTTCTTTGAGCCAGGGCCAGCAGCAGGTGGGAAGCTGGGCACCCAAGAGGAGACATGTACAGTGCCTACACTGCTCCTCCTAAAGTGCAGTGACAAAGAGATGCATCAAAGATGGGCACCAACTTCAGTGCCACGCACCCTACAGCAGAACAATAACAATAGGATATTAAAAAAAAAGAAAGATCGACTCACAGCGTGCAGCTGACTTGGTGATGCCCCAGACAACTATTTTTGCCCTTGAGCTGTATCCTCTATCAAATTATCCAACCTGGCCTTAGGAGCAACATGTTCTGATGGCAATAGTGAAGGTCACCAAACAAATCCACGCAATAAAAAAAGACTGGCAGCTTTGTCTTTCATGGCATAAGGAGGCAAGTACCACGCAGAGGTGATGTTTATTCAGGCCGTGCTTTTCACTCTATGTGGATGCTTGCCAGAAAATTTTAAAACCTGAATACATGCCCCAAAAGATGAATACATTTTTCCTCTCAGGTAATCATAGAGAATAAACTTCCAGTCTTAGCTGGAAAAGAGCTCTAACACTGTAGAGTTATGCTAGCAAGAAGCCCCTCTTCTTCCTCCCTGCTCCTTGCCCTAGTCACCTTTGGGACATTTCTATTCCATTTGCTGTCTCCCAGTGCCATATTGTAAAGTGTGTGTTCTTGTAATAATGCAAGTTCCACTCCTGCACAGCCAACACATAAAGCTGATTAATTCAGCCCTTCTGAAATTATGCACACTGCATCAATATAGTGTTTCACCCCTTAAACAGTGTTTAAAAAAAAGGTCACACTACATTCTCCCATCAATAGTACTTTAGAAACTCTGAAAAAAAACCCCATGCCCACAGAAAATGTCAGGGGTCTCGTCCAAGTGCCCGGAGCGTACAAGCCTGAGTTTAAAAATGAACTTGTACCTGAAGAGTTGTCAGTGCTTTAAGTAGTTACATTTATTATTTAAGGCTCAGCACAATTCAGGTTGTTTTTTAGAGAGAGTAAAAGAGAACAGACACAACAGGGGAAGGGAAGGGAAGGGAAGGGAAGGGAAGGGAAGGGAAGGGAAGGGAAGAAATGCTCTGAAAATGGGGGAAAAACTGAGTGAAAGAATTAAAGATC
>VWZN01001868.1:370476-392303 GCA_013396955.1 Regulus satrapa
GGAAGGGAAGAAAATAGAAAAGAAAAAGGAAATGACAAAAGAAAAGGCAGGGGAAACATAAGATTCCCTCAGTGCCACTTCAGGGCCAGAGGCACCCACATAAGCTACCAGGGCATTGAGAATGGTGGTCCAAAGAGCCAAGTGAAATCTCTCACCTCTTTTTCTCCTCTCTTCCCCTTGGCTCATCCCACCTACCTTGGGCTGCACTCTCAAACACAGTGGTCCTCTGGTCACCCTGACCTCTCTGTGCTGGTGGCTAGGAAGGGACAGGGACCATACCTGACTCATGACATTTTTGTGTACAACCATAGCATCACGATCTCAGTGACATGGAAAAGTTATACCAAGCAGGCTCACTAGAAAGGTGACTCATTTACAACTTTAAAATATATACAAAAAGGACAATAATGAGCCTATTTAATGATCATGAAACAGATTTAATGCCATTTAATTACTGCACCTGTACTAAAAGGCAGAAGGAAAAATATAATTAAACTCCAGAATTAGAAGGAAGGGGAAAAACAGTCTAATAATAGCTACTTCACCAATAAACATAAAGGTTATAAGTGGAATCCCCAGAATTTCAAAGTAAAAATATATTTGTAAAAGTGGAAAGGTTAGAGGCAGAAAAATAATAATCAGGCAGTGAAAGGTAAATAATCCATTAATCATGCACATCTGCTGAAGCGCCTGAGCGAGCAGGATGCAGCCAGCCTTTAACCATGGACATGGCAGCTTCACTCTGCCACTCACCTTCTTCAGCTTCCTTCTTGCAAAAAGAACTCTGGGTGGCTGACATGCACGAGAAGGAAGGGTGTCGTCTTTTCACCGAGGTTGGCAGCTTGCTGCATTTCCTGTGGGTACATTTGGGGGTCTAGGTCTGTAAAACCCAGTAATGACCCCTGATGGCTTGTGCAGAACGGGGGCCAGTGGGCAAACCTTTTCAGACCCATGAAGTAAAACAGACTCCGCGCTGTTTCGTGCCTCAGCACAGCTTTGTCTGGCCCCAGAGCACAGGCAGGGATGGGCACAAAAGAAGCTCCCCCACCTCACTTCCCACATCTGGGAGCAGCTGCTGCCCTGGTACCCACACTACTGCATCCCTGAACAGTGACCTCTGGGGTTATGTGTCTGTCGAGGCACTCCATGGAAATGTGTGGTGTCTGTTGAAGACAGCCACTTTATCTTACTCTGCCCTGAAGCACAGGAGGTGTGTGTCCTAATGTGGGTGTATCTTTTGGCCACCCTTCCCCAGTGCCTCTCCTGAAGTAATCCTGAGGTTGTGAAGGAACATTTGTTCCCTGATGATTTGAATCACCCTGTGTCTTGGCCCAAGGTATGGAATTGCTGGGATGCTCATTTCCTTTGTGCTCAGATGCTTCCTCTGGCAGCCCAGCTGCCTGCGAAACACCCTGCTCTGAGGAGGTTTGCAGATCATGTGCTTCACTTTCGGGTGTCAGAAGGGATGAGATACCACCATAAGCAGGGATCTACTGATGCAGAAGGGCAGGAAAAAAATGTTACCATAAAGGAAAAGGATGATATTGAACAAGCAGTGAAAGCAGGTCATTCCTGTAAGATCTTGCTCACTAGGTCTTAGAGAATAATGCCTTTGGATGAATTTGAGCACATTTACAAAAAGACCTCCTCGTGCCTATTTTTGGTCCAGACTCACAGTAAGAAGGCTGATCTTTTCATAGAACTGCAATGCTGAGATGCACAGAGAACACTGGCTTAGCAAAGCTTACTTACATGGAAAAGCAATATGATTTTAAGATGCTTTGATAATCATGGAGATGTTCTTCTGAGGGAGGTGAAGATCTCCTTGGGAAGCGAAGGTCTTTGGCATTAGAGCACACTTTGGCAAGTGTTGTTTTTTGGTTTTTCTTCCTGCAGAAAATAGTTCCTTCAAGTACTCTAAGCAATGCAGAACAAAATATTTTTCACATCAAAATTCTTGAAGTGTGGGAAATGTGAAGCTGATTTTCATGTTAGTTATTGGGCTGAAAATAGGGAGCCATTGAGAACCATTTGAAGAAACATTTTGGGCCTAGACTATAAAGTAAACAAAGAGGACATGGGTTTATTTCTTGAGGAAGAAGGAATTTAGTAGCTGTCCTATAATTCTAACTGTAAAGATGTGCTCCAGGACAGAAGAACCACTCCACTGCAAGAACATATACAAGGCAGCACAAAGGCCCACAGAAATATCTTTAATTTTTTTTTTTTTTTTAAGGAGCTTGTTAAAAGAGACTTTAAAGTCCAAGCTTTTTGGTGTTTGGACTAAGAAGTCTGCAAGTGTACAAAATTAATTTATGACTGCTAATTAAATCCCCCTACTAGCACACAGACATATTTGTTCTCAGCATAGCTTCTGGATATTCTTCCTACCAATGCTTAAAGCAATCTTATTGAAAGCTGAAAATAAGCTTCATTTTTATCTTACAAATTAAAAAACAATATTTAACCAGGAGGTGCCTCAATTTATCTAGATTTCACCTTCAGCTGCAAGCAAGGCTTAATTAAATAGCTATCTTAATTCAGATGGCATTAGAAAAATGATTTAGAAAAAAATAATTTAGATGATTTAGAACAAAGAAGCTTCCCTAATTCAATGAGTTGATGTAGAAACTCTAATAAATTATCTAATAAAAAACCCCCATACCCACTACCTTGAAAGTAAGATTGTTATTTCCTCTATATTAGCAATGCTGTACTAAGCTCTCCTGAGAGGTGGAGCCATTGGAGGTTATCATTAATTAATAGTTTAAAAAGATTTTAAATTGAAGATTCAGAATAAAAAAAAAAAAAATTAAAAAAAATCCACAATCTATCCAAAATAGATTCAATATTCAAAAACAGCTGGACCACACAGAACTGTGAAGCAGCTAGGCTAAAAATGCCATTGTTAGAAAGCCAAAGGTGAACCTTGGGTGTTGCACTCTGCTGCAGGGTGGCAAAGTTGCTACAGTGACCATGGCAAAAATGGGCTGATAAACTGCAATAGCTGTGGTTTTCCTGCAAGGTTCAGATGACAGTTTCACACACTGCTCCTGTGCTGGAAGCAGCAAAGTAGGCCAACATGCATTTGATGTGCATATGTGTTCTCCTTCTCAACAAATTCATAGAAAAATATGTACTTAACAAATTTAAGAGGAATCTGCTCTTCTCTGAAAAATTCATTCAAATAATGGAAAGTTCCACATAAGCAAAAGTAACATGGAGAATTTTTTTCCCCCATTTTCATGATTACATGTCATAAACAGTTCACATGATTAATATCAGTGTAGCAGAAACTTGTTTCTGTGGTGCTTTACTAGTACTCAACCACTACAATTTTATATTTAACAGTAATTCCTAAGCCTACTCCTCTACCTGTGAAAGCACAGCAAGTCTCTTCTTGTAGATCTGATAGCCTCTTCTGGATCCATTAACTTTGACCACTTTTCTTTCACTTCTCCCCAAGTCCTTTGCCTCTGATGCAAATAATTCCCAGTGGAAGATGCCCTATGATCAAAACTGGCTTTTAATCCCTGAATAAAGGCCCGTGCAAATGAGATGCTCAGCTAAATAAATCCAACCAGTAAAATAATGTCTTGGAAACAGACCCCTATAACCTGCCTTTGCTTTTACCCACCACTTGTCAGACATGATTGCAACAATAGTAAATTAACTTTAGGAAAAAAAAAAACCAAAAAAAAACCAAAAAAAAAACCCACCATAGAGTGAACCCCTGACAGGGCAAAGATACTTGGGCAATATTCAAATGAACCACTTAACCTTTTGGAACTAAAAGCTTCCTGCAATAATGACACATTAGTCATTAACTCAATATGTGCTTTGTTAAATATTAGACAAGAGCTCACATTCAATTTAGCTCTCACATATACTCAGTGACAAAGAGCCATCTGTGCCGACTACAATCTCCAGGATGGGAAGTGCGCTGTGAATGGCACTCCAGCCTTCTGAAACTCTAGTGCACGGGGAAAAGCTACACGGCAGCCAGCAGAGCAGGGGAAAAGGTGATGCAGAAAGGAGAATAATCCTCTTCATGAGGCTGTTCGCCCTTCTCGGAGCTGCCGATCCTGTGCAAGCACAAAGGAGAACTGAAATAAAGGAGCCGCACGGAGGCAAGCGAGGAGAAAGCTCTGCCCAAAGCCTGTGGTGGCCCAGGGCTTCACCAACAGGCTGCATCACCTCACTCCTTAAACTGGCAGCTGCCATTCACCAGGTCACTGGGGGCCACAAGCACCACACCAGAGGCAGTGCTTGCATGTGGCCCTGAAGCTGGGGAAAAAAAGGGGGAAGAGAATTGACGACTTTAAAATATTTTCCCAGTTAAGTATACGGACACGAAGGCTGCACGAATGGGACCCATATATAAAGGGTTTTAACCTCCCGAGCAAAGGAAAAAAGGAGGAATAGATTTACTGCCTGTCAAAAATTAATTTTTGTCTTCTTGTGTTCAGTGCAGGAAGCAGCTGTGTACCCCCCTTACCTGCTGGCTTTCACTTCCTTAGCCCTTCCTGGCTCTCCAGTCACCTTGACTGGCGTGCAGCTGCCAGTTGGTAAATAAAGTCAGCTAGGCTCCATATCTTCTCCTACACTTGATACGAGGTAAAAAACATCCTGACAGACCTCTGCTGGTCACCTGATGCTAGTCCAAAGCACATTAGTAGGCCCTCAAACAAAAGTCCTTCAAAATACCTAGGTCTGAATTTCATTTAATGTATGATGAAAAAAAAAATTCTGTATGAGTTTATGGGCTATAAATCACNTAATATTAGTTTTTCTGTCACCACATGTGTTTCAACTGCCTGAATTTTTCTTCTTGTTGCACAAGAACTCAGGAAGTGCTTTAGACCAAGACACAGTACAAGTGTTACCTTGTTTAGCTTTAATGATATTGCTCTGGGCAAGGTCAGATATTTCATATTGTTCTGCCAAGAAAAGAAAACATATAAGTAATAAGATCTGAAAGTTTTCAGGCCTCCTGGGAATCCTCCCTGTAAAGATCACTACAGCAGAGTCTCAACAGGAACAGCGACAAAAATATGTAGCAAGAGAAACAAGGTTCTACAGCATAAATTTCTATGTTCAATTAGTTCTAAGGCTTTAGAGTCAGAGAAGTATTTTTAGAACTTCTACTGATCCCTCTGTAGAAGGCGTCTCAACAGCACTTTAAAATCCAGAGGATTCTTCAACTTCACAAGTTCCTGAACTTGCTGATTTGTGACATATATCCAAACAAAGTAGTTCTTATTCAAACAACTCAGTTAAGTTTCTGGAAGTGAACTAAATTCACTTAGATTTACAACTAAATCCCTCTACTGTGAGCCATGATTTCTGTGTATTTAGGGTGTCAGTGTGAATTAGCTGCTCCCTTCTCTCCAAGGACAGAGACAAACTCTACTGAGTCTTGGAAAGTCTACAGAAATTTTGCAGTTGCAAGTCATAGAAATTTTCAGCTGGTGTCTTGTCCTCCTGTTGGAAGACGTCAGACAGAAACATGCACGTTAAAAACAATTGAAAAACAGCAAGAGATCTACCACAATTTGTCCTGTATTTGTTACTAAAAGATTTTTCTCAACTACTTTTCTATAATATCTTTCCAGACACAGTGAAGAACTGAGAATACACTGAATGCCAAAACATAAAGCTGAACAGTTCTTGTCACAGTACATTATGATATTATGATAGTGCTTTTTCTGTATTGTTCCATTAGAAAAGGTATTCTAAGGGGAAAAAAATCTGTGGTTAGCAGTCAAAATATTAGGAAGAATTCTCAGTAAATGACGCCTTTAAAAGTCAACTAGCGTAGCTATGGAGATTGCACACATGTGGAATGAAAAATAACCAAAACCAAACAGTACCTAGGTTTCACTGAAAGATTCAATATACATTAGTACAGTATAGGTGAACAGAAAAAGACAAAATTTTTAGAACTATTTATGGATTTGGATAATAATATACAGGGTTAAAGGTAACCAATAAAATTAATCTGGAACTGAGGATACGCACATATACTGAGAAATAGAAGCAGGCCAATGCCTGATAATGAGAAGCTGTGGAAACATCAATCCAACTTCAGACACAAACATTGCTTGGAAACAGGATCTGAGACAAATGTTTTACTCTAGGTTACAAATGAGCAGAGTGAATTTTAAAAACTCACACCNGACTGGCGTGCAGCTGCCAGTTGGTAAATAAAGTCAGCTAGGCTCCATATCTTCTCCTACACTTGATACGAGGTAAAAAACATCCTGACAGACCTCTGCTGGTCACCTGATGCTAGTCCAAAGCACATTAGTAGGCCCTCAAACAAAAGTCCTTCAAAATACCTAGGTCTGAATTTCATTTAATGTATGATGAAAAAAAAAATTCTGTATGAGTTTATGGGCTATAAATCACCCAATTTGTTTTAAACATGTATATATATATATATATACATATATATATATATATGTATATATATACATATATATACATATATANTTTTTCTGTCACCACATGTGTTTCAACTGCCTGAATTTTTCTTCTTGTTGCACAAGAACTCAGGAAGTGCTTTAGACCAAGACACAGTACAAGTGTTACCTTGTTTAGCTTTAATGATATTGCTCTGGGCAAGGTCAGATATTTCATATTGTTCTGCCAAGAAAAGAAAACATATAAGTAATAAGATCTGAAAGTTTTCAGGCCTCCTGGGAATCCTCCCTGTAAAGATCACTACAGCAGAGTCTCAACAGGAACAGTGACAAAAATATGTAGCAAGAGAAACAAGGTTCTACAGCATAAATTTCTATTTTCAATTAGTTCTAAGGCTTTAGAGCCAGAGAAGTATTTTTAGAACTTCTACTGATCCCTCTGTAGAAGGCGTCTAAACAGCACTTTAAAATCCAGAGGATTCTTCAACTTCACAAGTTCCTGAACTTGCTGATTTGTGACATATATCCAAACAAAGTAATTCTTATTCAAACAACTCAGTTAAGTTTCTGGAAGTGAACTAAATTCACTTAGATTTACAACTAAATCCCTCTACTGTGAGCCATGATTTCTGTGTATTTAGGGTGTCAGTGTGAATTAGCTGCTCCCTTCTCTCCAAGGACAGAGACAAACTCTACTGAGTCTTGGAAAGTCTACAGAAATTTTGCAGTTGCAAGTCATAGAAATTTTCAGCTGGTGTCTTGTCCTCCTGTTGGAAGACGTCAGACAGAAACATGCACGTTAAAAACAATTGAAAAACAGCAAGAGATCTACCACAATTTGTCCTGTATTTGTTACTAAAAGATTTTTCTCAACTACTTTTCTATAATATCTTTCCAGACACAGTGAAGAACTGAGAATACACTGAATGCCAAAACATAAAGCTGAACAGTTCTTGTCACAGTACATTATGATATTATGATAGTGCTTTTTCTGTATTGTTCCATTAGAAAAGGTATTCTAAGGGGAAAAAAATCTGTGGTTAGCAGTCAAAATATTAGGAAGAATTCTCAGTAAATGACGCCTTTAAAAGTCAACTAGCGTAGCTATGGAGATTGCACACATGTGGAATGAAAAATAACCAAAACCAAACAGTACCTAGGTTTCACTGAAAGATTCAATATACATTAGTACAGTATAGGTGAACAGAAAAAGACAAAATTTTTAGAACTATTTATGGATTTGGATAATAATATACAGGGTTAAAGGTAACCAATAAAATTAATCTGGAACTGAGGATACGCACATATACTGAGAAATAGAAGCAGGCCAATGCCTGATAATGAGAAGCTGTGGAAACATCAATCCAACTTCAGACACAAACATTGCTTGGAAACAGGATCTGAGACAAATGTTTTACTCTAGGTTACAAATGAGCAGAGTGAATTTTAAAAACTCACACCACTTCATGCCCAAGAGGGCTTATTTGGGTTATGGTGACTGGTTTTACAGATGCACAAGTCTCTGCTCCCTATTACCATAGCACCTGGCATTGAATTCAGAATCACAAACACTGAAATCCAGTAGCAAAGAAAAGTCAGATCCAAACAGATTTCTCTACAACCTGCAGATAATCTCTCCTTTCTGGAGAAAGAAAGGCAAAGCTGTACTGTCAGAGCCAGCAAAAGATGGTTCTCGCTTAGGGAGGTTCTGCAGGGTGGGATGCCAGGAAATCTACAGACACCATCCCTGTGTGTCATTAATCCCTTGCAAGCTCTCATGGGGGCCCTGCCAGGGTCAAGGCCAAGGTCTGGTCAGGAGCTTCAAGGGTGTGAAACACTGAGACTTGGAAACTGAGCATGGCACTGTCATGGCAGAGCACTGTCCCACCGCTGTGGGATGCTGCTGGTCAGCCACTGTGGCTGGTGCCCTACCATCCACCCTCTGCATTTGGGGTACTTCAAATGAGAGGAATGAATCAGAATTCTGGTTATTACTTAGGTTTTGGGTGTTTTCCCCATTTAACAAGCCAACGCCCCGTGTATGCGTGCATTGATTATGGTATAAATGCTACTACCTCAAATCTATAGTTAAGTCATTGTTGCATTTGTAGAGAACTGTATTGAATCACGTTGTAAATGTTAAAGTACTCAGTGATGAAGTGCTGCTAACCCCTTTTGCAACCTTATCTGTGCATCCGTATCTTTGGCACTCTTACCCCTTTGCATTCCCAGCTTCCATGTAAATCACTCTAAACTGCTTCTAACTTTATCATCCTATGGATGCTTTGGCTTGTCTAGTAAGTAATAGAGTGAACCTTGCCATCAAACTCTGTAAGTCATATTTTCACAGATTCATATTAAACCCTGCTTTTGCCTTTGACAAAAGGCAATACCTTTGACAGTGCTTCTTGAAGTGGCCAAATCACTCATCCATGACAAAAATTCCCCACAGTAAACTTCAACAGGCCCAGAGGAGGATTTTCCAGAGCTTTGCAATGAGTTTGTTGCTCATTTCTGAGCTGCTCAGAGGTGGTAACCAGCACCAGCTGCTGCAGTGGAGACCTGCCTCCCTTCCCTGCTCTGACCTTTTGAGAGGAGACCTGGCCAGGCTTGCACCCAGGGAGCACTGCTGGCCAGCTCCAGGACCCTGGGGCTTGCAGGGGGACTTCCACAAGGGTCCACTGGAGGAATGCAAGGTTGTCTATCTATATAACTACATATAGCTGCAGGAGACTTTTGGAAAGGATTTTCATCTACCTTGGGGCATTCCTGCTAGTCCTCAAATCTTAAAAAGGTGGGTTTCAGCTTTGGCTTAAATATGCCCTAGGTATTTTATCAATGCATGCACAACACATTTTAAAAAAATTTGCTTATATATTATATATATATATATATATATGCATATGCACCTATATGTAACTATAGAATTGTCATTGTTAATGACTGATTCCTACAGAGAAGCAAACTAGGCATCACTTGGAGGTCTCATATAATTGTAACAAAGTTTTCCCAGATTTGGGGAGGGGGAAAAGGGAGAAAGGAGAGGGAAGGAAGAGAGAAACTGCATATGAACATTTTTGTTTGGGGGGATTGAAGGCATTTAAGGGACCTTTACAAAAATCACATTTAAGAGACCTCTCGTTCATCTTGCAAATAGTACAAGAGCTTGCAGGAAATGATAATTATCTCCTACTACCACTTGCTGGTACACTATAAAATATTCTTTTAAAATATCTAATGCGTTGAGGTGTGTCAAGTAGCTTTTTCACCACATGATGTGTGATAAACAGGATATCTCTCGTAATCAGAAATCTAAAGCATGCGGGATGTAAAGTTTAAAAGAGCAGTGTTTTTCCTTAAATGAATGTAATCAATGTGCTTATTAGTTTGCTGCGGCAGAAGGAGGGAGTGGGTGGGTGTTTCAGAGTTGGCACATGTCTATTTGGCAACAGTGAATAGCCTGAGTGTTTATAGAGAGAGCTCTGTGGAATCCCTAGATTCTGCAGATTTTCTTACCAATTTTGTCTCAGATAATTAAGGATTTTAAATAATAAAAGAAAAAGTTAAAGAGGAAGTATGAGCTCCAGCTGGATAAAATAAAAAATAATAAAAAAGAAAGAAGGGTGTTTAAATTCTCAATATTGCCTTAAAACTAAAAATCAGCACTAAGGCACAATTTGGCTCTTAAAAGTAACTATGGAAAACCAGCACCTGCTTCCTCAACAGATCTCCTCCCTGGGTGTATCCAGAGATATATCTTCTTCAACTAGTGATTTGAAAAAGTTTCTACAGCTGTTGGACCTGCAAGACACAACCCATAAATGGGACAGGACTGAGCTAGAGATGTTCTGGTCCATACCTGGCCGAACTTCTTCACTTCACTGACACTGCAAGCAACAGTGTCTCAAAATCCCACCCTCTCTCCTGCAAGTAAGAACAGAAAGTTACAGTAACAAAAACGAAAAATCAAGTGTAAATTTGCACAAATGCAGCTGAGCTGCCCTCTGGTCATGCCTGGGAATAACTGTGGCAGACCTCCTGCAGGACAGATTCTCCTTCTTGCCTGACGAGCAGGATGGAGCTGAGACTCAGGCACGGCATCACCTGTGGGAGGAAACTTCTCGCTGCAACAAAGCGGCCACGCTGTTAGTGCCATGAGAGCCAGCTCGGGCACCAGTGCTGACATCAAGGAGGAGGGGAAGACACAGAGAAAGGACATATTTCAGCTTTGAGGAATGATACACGGCCACCCCAAGCAGTGGTTTTTCACGGTGTCTCCAGCATTGCTAATAGCAGCAGAAACAAAAGGTCTGACGTGGCCTCCTGCCCCACCTCTCCTTTTCTGTAGCTCGGCCTCTCATCCTAGAAACATAATTATCTTTCATCTACAGTTCCAAAAAGCCATAGGCTAGTTTTGAGCACCAGCTAAAGTATGTATGTGTGTAGCCATAAAGGGTTCAGTAAGTCCCAAAAGCCAGTTGAGCTGAGCCCTCTGGGGTCTTGCGGCAGACTCAGAGCAGGTGAGGACGTAGCGCTGCTCTTCTCTGAGAGCAGCACCGTGGTGCCATCAGACACAAAGGCTTAGCTCAGGGTACAGCACAAGGGCTGCAGCAGAAGCTGCAGGCTGCCTGAGAGCAGCCATGAGGATGGAGAGACAGGGCCAGGGTTTCTCACAATCTTCATACCTGGATTCTTTTCTGAAAGCCTGGACACTGCAATGAGCCAAACAGATCTCCTGTGCCACGGCCTCTGTTCAAGTATGACCAGATGCCTGCAGCTCATGGTCAGGCTGTAAGCAATTTCTCCAGTCATGTACAAGCTCTGGAAAGGAGCAGGACCCAAACTCTGCGCTCGCCCAGCTTCGTAACAGCTTCCTAACTGCGACTTTATTCTGAATTGTTCCAGCCCTTATAGCTAAGTCGTAACCACAGCACAGTTATCAAATTAGCTCAAGGAATGATTTATTTATTTGAGAAAGAACTATGTATCTTCCCTAGTTATAATAGATGTAAGAGTGTAACACCTGGATGCAAATGTGTGTTCAGGTATAAAAGCATATAATACACTGACCAAACATTACTTCATTATTAGATGTTATCATCTGGTTGACCACAATCTGTCTCCTGCTTCTACTCTGACTAAAAGAGATTGATACTCTTGGCAATCTATTCTTTTGCTACTTATATTAAATTAAAAGCTAAGTCACCAGAAGCAATTCAAAATGGGGAAAATCTGTACATTGTAATGATGTTGTATCTCTTGTCTCATTTTAGTCAATGACTAAATAAATTAGATTATATTCAATAAAACAATTTGTATTTCTTAAAATGCATACCCATACCTACTAGGTGCACTTTGCCCTTTTTTCTTTTAAAAATTTACTATTCAAAAGTTACACTGAGCCACTAAACCATATAAACCAAAGCTATTTGTAACTTGTATCTTAACTCACACATCACAGGTCTCTGCCAGATCCCCACTAGGGAGGCTCCCCTCATGAAGGCATCTCATTCTCAAACACTGGCAACCTCTTCCTTCTCCCCCAAGAAGAAAGATCAAGCGTTTTTATACCCTCTCCAAGAGCCACGTGCATGCCCTGGTGTCAGACCCAATGTCCAATGCCAGTTTGAAGTAATTTTTGCTTTAAAGGCATTGCTCCCTGACTTAGAGGCATCCTCCCACCTGGGGAAACACTCTCAGGGATCCAGCAAGGCACCCCAAAAGGCACAGCAAGGCTTGCAGCTCTCTCAAGGTGTTCAGTGCTCAATGCTACATTGAAATGGGTGCTCACAGCTTCAGAGGCTTTCCCAGCTTTCAGAGTCACCAGACTTTACGATCAACAGCTGCAGAGCATGGAGGAGCCTCCTGGCTCCAGACATTTCTATCTGGTGGGATGCAGAGGGAGAAGGGACAAACCTCCACCTCATTCACTCTCCAGTGAACTGGTAAATCTGAAGGAGTGCAGCCCATAAACCACACTGTGCCTCAGACATTGATAGGAGTTCACCAGAGGGATCTTAAATCCTTTAAAAACGTAAGGACCTGATGTAAAAGTTACCACTGACTTCAGATCAGGTCCTGGGTGTAGCACACAGTGGGATATTATCCTTAAGCAAGTCCACAACACCACTCATCTGGAAGAGTCGGGCTGAGGAAACAGGTGTTGCTCATCCTGAGCTGTAGGGTACATCCAAAGGCCCATCCCACATCCTTTCTCTGCACACAGAGCATCTGCACTGAACACTTTAAACCCTATCCTTCAAAGCACTTTCCCAACTATTCAGCTTTGGCAGTGACCACTTTCTCATGAGATTTTGATTACCCCTACCATTTCTGTGACCAGCTATTATAAATAATGGCCATGCACATGTGTAGGTGAAGCACATTAATTTTGATACTGTTCTGTGATGGGAGCATATGAAACTGTTTCTATGGAAAGGTCCCTCCTCCCCTCCTATTTTGATTTTCCTGCTTCTATACTTGATGACTAGCAATAAAAATGGGTAAACAGAGATCCAAGGGAAATGAAACTACATCTGCAGAACACTCAGAGCCAAAATACACAAGGTGGATAATTTGCATGCTGTATGTAAAAAGTAGTTATGCAGCTTTCTTCCTACTCTTTACATCTCCATAAAACATAATAATAGATTTCTAATTATACATCCAAATAATAGGCAAGCTGCAAGATGCTGGGAGAAAATTAGAAAGGGGGAAAGAAACTAACCAAAGGTACAGATGTAAAGAGGGTAGTGACATTTCTATAAAGATGCTTTAATGGTTGTTAAGTACTCATTTGAAACAGAAATTTTTTAAGTGTCCTAATAGGAGTTTTCATTTTCAAACAATTTGCTGTGCAGTTAAGTGATGTCAGACTACAAGCTGCAATCTACTACAATGACCAAAGAAAAGCTGTTTTCACACCCATCACAATATGTAATTGATTCCTAAATTGGCTTTCTACAAAAGAAACCAATCAGATTTATGCCAAATTCAGGCAGTGGATGAAGTCTTGACTTTTGATGTTAAACATCTGATAAACTTTATGCTAACATAACATGTTATATTAAATGCTAAGTTCCTTAACATAAAAATAAGCTCACAGTGGATCATGAAGAACAGCAAGTATCCCCTTTTAACTGGCAAATAAAATCAGCTGCATTGCTGTAGGGAAGGGGTACATCCTCTGCCCAGGCACAACGTGAGAGTTCCAGCAAGCAGTTCCTCCTTCCCACAGTGAAACCTTTCCCAGACTTTGTCCTGCCAACCTGAGAGCAGCCCAGCTGCCAGGTGGGGGAGATCTGGAACCCCATCCTTCATGAATGAGGGGTGATACCCCAAACAGTTGAAGCACTAGACACCAACCCTGCATCAGTCAGTGCCACAGCTTCCATACTGAACAGCAATTCACCTCCTGAGGTGGCTCCTTTCCTAGGGTTTCCCCAGACTTCAGCTCTTGGAAGCACAGTTGCCTCTGACCCTGCAGCTGCTCTCAGCTGCTCTGCCTCCTGCCCAGTTTTTCTTTCATACTTTGGAGTTATCTTCATGGGGCAGCTGTTTTGCACATTCCTGATCTGAGGCACGAGTCTTCCAGAGGGCAATGTGTGTATGCTTTGCACACTCAGCCCACCAATAGCAGCTCCATCAGGACACCTGGTGTAACCAGCTATCCCTTATGAATTAAGGCAGAGATCACACAGAAACCTGGCTGCTGGAGAAACAAAGCAGCAAATGTTTTTCTAATGATTTTTTTCTAAGTATCGTTTTCCTTTCTCATTTTGCCTCAGTCAAATAAAACCATTAAGGGACCTTCACAACTTGAGTACAAATGAGGCTTCCAGCTTTGGAAGCATGATTTAGAGAAGAAAATAATCTGCCCATTTGCTTAACCTCTATACAGAGTTCAGAGGTAATACAGGGGGAGGAATTAGAATAGGTCTCAAAGTGATTTTCTCACAGGGAAGGAAACTCTTTGAGGGAAGCTGAATGTTACACCTGTGTCAGCTCCCCTAGCAGAAGCAATAGCTACCACAGAGAGATCTCAGATGAAAGATGCAGGAGGGACCCCTGTGGCCTCAGCTCAAAAACATCCAAGAGATGCCAGCATTCATGTCAAGGTCTCACTAAAAACATTTTTAATTCCTAAGAATTTAACTGCAGCTGAGCGAGGAGCAAAGCAAATTCCTCACCACCTTGCAGGTAATTCAATCTGTGGGTGAACTTTTATTAAATAACAGATCCCAGGTCTCTATCATGTGAGCAGGGGCAACCCTTGCTTCAGCATTGCTGGGGTCCCTTCCCACCAGAACACTACAGACTCAGTGAGATCCTTCTGAGCCTCCCTTCCCTCTCACAGCAAACACCAACAGCATGCCTGAACTGCAGCACACCCTGCAGCAGCTGCCTGGGGCTTTCCTCAGCTGTCCCCAGCGTTTATTGCTGAGATGGGGGTGTCCAACCCAGGCTGAGCATGACAGGTGACACGTAGGAGAAAGGTGTAAGATCCTGACAACTCAGCTGCCCTATGATTTTATTTGTGAACTGAGCAAGGAGGATATTGTGCAACCATGTGCTTGTGGTCTCCTTTTGCAACGAAGCTGAAGGAAGCAGATGTTTTGTCTCACGCAGCACTGTCAGTATTCATGTCACAGCCTTCTCAGGCATTGTTGTTCCTGCCTAAGAGCACTCAGTGACGATTTTGCTGGCTCACCTCGCACTTGCAGAGATGGGCATGCTGTGCTCAGACCAAGTGTGAAGAGAATTTTACAAGACAGAGACACAAAGTCCTTCACCATGCAAGACCTCTTCTATCTTACAGAGTCTGTAACAATATTTTTACCATTTTATCATTGACAATGGACAATCTATATTCATTCTTGCTTTATAAAATACTTTCCTCTAAAACCTCAGTTGATACAAGTTTAAACAAACAAAAAAAACCCTGTTGATATCTCTACCAGTACAAAAGCATTACAGCTGCCACTGCCCATATGCAATCTAGCACTCAGGGAATTAGGTATATATGGCCAAAGTTGTATTGGTGCCAACAATTCAAATCCTGCAGGGCTGCTCTGGGACTTGAAATAAGGACTGTACCTAGACATGTTGTAATTTTTAAAAATAATTTCTGCCCTGGTACTGGTTAGTGTAATCTAGTTTTTCTTAGCATTATGTCAGTTACAGCAATTACTAAGGTAAAGTGTTACCAGGCCAGCAGGAAAAGTGTCAGGACCAGTTCTGGAACCAAGGAGAGTTTGCTTTTGTTGACCTCAGAGGCAAAACAGCACTTTCAGAAAGAATTAACCATCTTCTATCTCCTGCTAATTTTCTCAGTCTGAAATTGCTTTTGTGATGTACTAGTCTGCTCAGGACATGTGACAGGCACACACTACTCTGCTTGCATTGTTTATTATGTCAGTATCATCAGCATCTGAGCTTGGCACTTATTGAAATGATGAGAAAATAGTCAGGACACACCTTGAATGAGTCATAGATTTAGTGTGTTGAAATACACTGTGCTGTGAGTGGAGCACTCAAGGTTTTCTTCCTTCTTTCAAACCCAGCAAGTCACCAGCAGAGCAGCAGAGAATCCCCATCACAGCTGGTGTGGCTGGTAACTAGGAGAGGAATGGCTGGTGGACTGGAACAGCCCACCAGAAAGACTTCAACATTTGGGAATTTAATACTGAGAACTACCTGTGAAGGTGAATTCTGACACAGTGGCTGAGGGCAGGTGCTAAGCACCATGGAATCTAAACTCATTACTGCTCATTTGTTTGCTTGTTTTGTTCCCCTCACACACTGTTTATGCGGGAAGGTACAGGGGCAGTGATAATAATCATATTTATAATGCTATGTATATGTTTGGTGTGAAATTTCTAAGGGTAGGCTGAGTTTGGACATAAGGCAGAAATTCTTTGCAATGAGGGCAGTAAGATACTGGAACAGGCTGCTCCAAAAAGCTATAGCTGCCCATTCCTGGAAGTGTTCAAGGCTGGGCTGGATGGGGCGCTGAGCCACTTGGTCTAGTGAAGGTGTCTCTGCCCATGGCAGGGAGAGCAGAACTAGGTGATCTTTGAAAGTCCTTTCAACCCGAACCATTCCATGATTTTTGATGACTGACACAATGTTACAGTACCATTTCCAAGCCTCAAAGAGCAGCTGGCATTCCTTAGCATCTTAATGTACTATTAATTTGAAGGTATCCCTTACACACTGAAATTAGGTTGCTGAAAACTAGTCCTAACTGGCATTTATTATTTCTCACTAAAACATTTTCTCTAGTCATGAGGGAAAAAAAAGAAAAAAAAGAAAAGAAAAAAAAGAAAAGAAAAAAAAGAAAAGAAAAAAAAGAAAAGAAAAAAAAGAAAAGAAAAAAAAGAAAAGAAAAAAAAGAAAAGAAAAAAAAGAAAAGAAAAAAAAGAAAAGAAAAAAAAGAAAAGAAAAAAAAGAAAAGAAAAAAAAGAAAAGAAAAAAAAGAAAAGAAAAAAAAGAAAAGAAAAAAAAGAAAAGAAAAAAAAGAAAAAAAAAACCCGGTACAGTTATTCTCGTACGAACTGCGCCACCTGCTGGCGGCGCGGCGGCATTGCCCGCAAAGCCAGCGGCGCGGTGAGGAAGAACAAACAACAATAAAAAAAGAAAAAAACACAAAAAAACACCAGGCCCTGCATGAATCACAACGCACGCCGCACAAAAAGCATGGAAGGCTTGTTTCTTTTTGCCCACATTCTGAAAATATTTTAGTGTTCGGTGTATGAGCACCTGTCACAGGACACTAAATTAAGAAACCTTGCAGCTGAGATAACTTGGTCCAATGTGGCAAGCATTCAAAACTGAGACCTAAGAAGCCTGGCTTGAACACAGAAGTCAGGTGCTCAGGGCTCCTTCTCTCAATAACTTTGGAGATGCAAGGGAGTAAGAGGAACAGGAAGTTAAAAGATTATTCAAACTGATGAACTGAGTCTACTGCTGCGCTGCTGTCACAAACAACAATTAACAACCCTGATAAATTTCGTTATTTGGTTCTCCCACATGATAGCTGTTCTGATGTCTGCAAAAATGAGTGAAAAAATGGTAGATTCACCTTTTCATCAGATTTAACACTACAGATCAAATAGACTTTCTTAATACAACTATTTAACGTCCTATCTCCTAAATTGCAGATGATTGAGAGGAACTTCATACTAATGAAAAATAAAAATAACCTAACTGTACTATCCTGGAGTTTGGTTTTTCTCATTTAAAAATTATTTTCTCTTTAGGCTCACTTTCAGATTTAGCTGGAAGCCTGAGCCGGTAGCTATTAAGCAAGTGACCTGGCTGCATAGCACTAACTAGTATTCCTAGTGACTTTCCTAAAACGTTGTGGTAAATTCTGAAACTTTATCTCATTTTCTTCGGTCACTTAAAACATCAAAAGCCATGGCTCTACTTTTCTGGAAGGTAAAACACTAATAATTTCTTTAAAGCATGATAAAAGGCTTTGCATGTTCTAAGTATTGATAGGCTGTTGCACTTGCAGCTTCTTGTCTAGTAATGAGGCAAGTAACGTGGCCAAACAGATCAATTCTCATCTGAGAAGATACTAAGAGAAAAATTCTACTATTTAATCTTGTCCAGAATCCTCTTTGGCTAGCACCTTTCAAGACCATATGATTATGTTGCTGTGCTCATTATGTGAGCACAGCAAAAGGATTCTTAGTTACCTGTGTCCCAACATGGATGAATGTTCTTATTACAAATCACAACTTCTACTGATTACATGACATAGACTTATTTTGCTACACACAAGCAGTTCAGATTTAAATTAAAAGAAATGCTAGTTAAGCCTTTCTGTATTTGCCTTAGTGTGTAATCTCTCATGTAAAACCCCCATTTGTTTTCCAAAGGGCCTCAATTTAACCAGTGACAGAATCCTCTGCATTGGAAGAGACCTCTAAATTCAGAGTCTGCAGTGCCAAGTCCCCCACTAAACCATGTCCCCAAAGCCACATCTACATGTCTTACAAATTCCTTCAGAGATGGAGACTCCACCACTTCTCTGGACAGGCTGATCCAGTGCTAGACAATCCTTCAGGTGATTCAAGTTTTTCTAATATCGAAACTAAACCTCCTCTAGCACAACTTTAGGAGGTTTCGTCTCATTCTGTCACTTGCTGCTTTGGAAAAGAGGCCAACACCCAACTTACTACAATGTCCTTTTAGGTAATTTTAGCCTCGTGTATTCTGATTGAGATGAACTACCTTAGCAATGAGGAATCTTGTCCAAGTTTATAAAGTATTCTCATGGAAAGTTAAGAAGTTAAAAGTTAAAGAGAAGCACAGGCTTTGGGGAGAGGAATCACAAACATGTCAGTCAAGGATGCACACCGTTTCTGACCTTCTCTGTTTTGCTCAGCTGATGAGGTCGATGTATTTGTTGTCCCCCTGAATGCTGCTTGGGAAAATAATGACTTGTACACATCATTTATAGTTGCTTATCACCTGCAGTGACCTGCTGGTAGCTTTTGTGACCTCTGAGGTGTAGTTTTTGGTATGATTTACAGCAAGGAAGAAGCAGAGCAGGTACTCCAGCACTTTAAAAAAATCTGGCTGGCAGAAAGAATTCCAAATACCGAAGCGTTCTAAATTAAAAGAAAGCTGGAAAGTGCCCCATTGTTAAAACCACTGAGTCGGATTTACCTGGTGAGATAAAGTTTATCTTCCCTTTTGCTGTGGCCCACTTCCTACAGGACAGATGAAGGATATGCTCTTCCTTCAAAGTATTTGACCTCTGTCCCAGGAAGGAAGCTGGCAATAAACCAAAACCTGAAGCTTCTGGGTGAGCACTGTAGCCACTAATCTATTTTGGAAGGCTACAATTATAGACAGGAGGTGGGCAGCACTGTCATCACCTCCTGCTTCTGATTTTAAAACAGAAAAGTTATGACTGTATTTGGCAAAGAGTCCAATGCTATCTTTGTGCATTAGCCATATTCGGAACACGCCTCCTTGAACAGGCCCCTTGAGATTTAAGGGGTGGAGAAGAGTGTTCTAAAAGACAACTTCAGCTTAATCAATCCCTCCAGCTCTTTCTGCATTTGGGAGAAGAACAGAAAAACTGACTCCTCCAGAGGATGATTCAGAGAACCTAAATTTAGGTACTTGTTCTGAATCACTCTCTACTTAACCTGGGGAAGCATCCTAGAGACAACTGATTCCACAGGCAAAGGTTATCCTCTGTGACAGTTCCTCTCTCAACATCCCCTCAATTGTCAGTACTATTCTCACTGGCTTCTCAACTCCACCACAGTTTAGGTAGGAAGCTGTTCCTTATTCTCAGATACCTGCAAGGCAGAAAGGGAGGCACACTGAAGATGTCCAAATACCTGGTTAGGAGCTGCCTAATTTCTGAATTTAAACTGCCAGTTCATTAAACAAATAGACTGATTTTTAGAAGTTACAATCCACCAACAGTTTCATAAATTGTTATTGACTTCACTGGGGTTAAGATGCAAAGTTGGCAGTTGGGCGACTACTTTAGATTAAGCATTCCATCAAATTGCACCATGATTTCCCACAATTTTAAATAAATTTAAGAGTTGTTTGTTGCTTTTTAAACAGAAGACATAATAATTATAAAGGGAGAAATAAAGTCTTTATTACTAAATCTATTAATACAACAATTTAAAATCATAAATCAGTAATTTTGGTAGCACTTTGTCCCTCTTTAAATACACAAGACTTATCGCTTTTTCCAGGTGAATTTCCGTCTGGGTCCCTCTTGACCAGGCTTTTTTCGTTCCTTCACACGTGGGTCAACTGTTAATAGTCCAGCTACAAAACACAGAAAAGCACCCATTTATTTTCTGCTATTAGTTAATATTACAGCTACATTACCTGTGAGAAAATAACTTTGACTTTCACTAACAGTATGATTTGTGTCATCTAGAGGCCCAAAGGTTCAGAACCACAAAACACTGAAAGGAGCATCCTCAGATCCTCTAATATTTTAACTTCTCTTTAGTATCTGAACTTCATTCATATTTTCCTTTACACACCATTGTTTTTTATCTACCCATATTGCTTAAGCCCTTAGAGCAGTGGTCTCCAAACTTTTTAGACCATGTTGTCCTAACAGTATTTTTGAGCATGTACCCCAAATATGTGTATTATATATACACTATATATATGTAGTGTATTTATTCACTTATGAATTATATACAGCACATTCTTACATAGAATCCCAATGGATCAGCTGACATTCCCCATTCTAAAGACCACTGTTTTGTGGTATATTTATATGTAAGTACAAATATATTTTTATATATTAATGTACTTAAAAGTATGTTTGGCAATGTCCCAAACATGTTCAGAATTATGCTGATCTCAGTAAAGATACCAAAGTCATTACAATATCTATTTACAAGGGTTTTCCTAGCAAATCATATTTGCCACTGCTGAAAAGGTACAGTCAAAGGAACTTGTTGCAAAGCATGAAGACAGCTTTGGTTTCATGACTGGCAATAGAGTGAAAAAGATCACAGCTGCTCTGCCCCTAATACAGGCAGATATTTTTGTTACTAGTCCAGAAAGAGCATAGTTAAAAGCTCACTGTTCATAACTCTGCATTTGCTGAAACAGCATGGACATCTCATCACTGAGAAGCACCAAATCCTGCAGTTATCTAAATAAATTCTATCTCATCCTAGGTAACTTGTAAACACTAAATAATGCAAGAGAGGAAAGAAGCTCCCTCGGTTTGGCTAGTTGCATGCAGTACGTTTATGCTCATTACTCTCTCTTCAAAGCCAACCCTCCAGCATTTATGTGGGAGAAGAAAACTTTTTAAAACACGAACAAGCCAAGTAACATGACCAGCCAAGTAAAACAAACCACAATCTCGGTACCTTACAGCCCACTAATGTCTGATCCAGATTTATTTAGTAGTGAATACACATTCATGTTTTGTGATTCTATGTTGAGGCAATATAAACTGGTTAATAGACCTAAAAGAGGTCATGAACAGATGGAAAAATGCTTGAGAAGTCATACAAAATGTACACAAAGGATGCTAGGAAACAAGTGAAAGCAATCTATAAATAAATGAAGATCCCTTTCATATAATATACAAGGTTTCACTGGGATTATTTACTCAAATCTGATCCTTAATGATCCTTGTATTAATTCTGTTAATTAACAGAAACGCATTAAGAAACATTGAAATAATTTCAATTCCTACCTTGCCTCATGAATTCCACCTCCTTTTCTGTGACAAAACTCCTTAAGGCTTTTGCAGAGGCTAAACGTATTGCTCCAGCCTGTGCAGATCTTCCTCCACCAGAGACTGTACAAACCATATCATGTTTTCCAATTCTGCCAAGAAACTGGAAAGGGAACAACAACTGTTCCCTAAGGGGGGAA
>VWZN01001868.1:399686-425342 GCA_013396955.1 Regulus satrapa
ACTGCCACCAACCCTCTGCCTATACTTAGGATATAAATTATCCTATCCAGACTAATCTCAGAGGAAGTACCATATCCATTGTGAGAAGTAAGTCTCAAAAATCCCTTAAACTCTCTGAGCTTTGCAAACCTAACAGGGAAAAAAACCCTTCATTTCTGACTAGCTTTAGGTCCTTTTTCACATCAGTAAATCCACTGGCTGAGCTCTGTAAGGAGTCAGGCTATTTTTCAGCAGCATGCAGCAGGAAAGTAAATTCATTTGTTCTCTTGTCTGCCCAGAACCTAACAGAAATCTATAATAAAACATTCTGTGGGTCACAGAATGCTATTTATATCATGAAGAAACATGAACTTATGTAATTTAAGAAATTGAAATTATCTCAGCAAATTAATCCTTTCTCTTCCTAACACAAATAACAAATGGCTGAAATGAAAAAGTGACAAACCAACATGATGTGCTCCTGGAGCAATGCATATATCTGGCTAAAAAATACACAGCAAGAACAAAGATAAAAACAACTTGGAACTGGGGAAAAAAGTAACTATATAGAAAAGCAGTAAATGCGTAAACCAAAACTTCCTAGTTGTATCTATTTCCTTTAAACACTTGCTTAACTTAATTTACTAATATAAAATCCTTGCACGACATCTCAAAATTAAAAAGAAAAAAATCAAGACTACAATCTGAGAGGAGCAAAGAGCACTTAAAAGCATATCCTGACTGGATACACTTAGAAACCAGCAACTGTAGATTTCCCATAGCTTCTCCATGACATGATCTTTTCTGTCCAGTGGCTACCTAGATGAAGAACTTGCTGTGCTACCAAAGAAGTTAAACATAAAAAGAGAGACACTAAATTCAATTACTATTAGTGGTGATAATTAAAGAAATCCAGCCAAATGAACTTTTCCAATATTACTAGGTTTTGATGATTTCTGTTCAAAGGCATTAGAAGAAAAATAGTGAAATTAAGTATTTTGAGACTCCAAAATTTAAATATTGGTAAGTTAAAAATATTCAAGAACTATAATTAAATACTATTAAAAAGCTCAGTATTAAGCCTTGAGATTTTTAAAGCAGAAACAATGTAGTCGATACTTTAAAAGCCCTCGGGTTTTTAAGAAATGCTTTAATAAAAGACATAGTTAGAAAAATCTGTGCATAATATATGCTTTTATATATATAAAACATTCATATATATGAATATACATATGTTTCATACGGAAACATAGAATTCTGGATATTTTCTGTTTATTTTCAAATCACACTTCACAACTTTTAAAAACCAAAGAATATTGAAAAGAGCGGAGAGAGATTAGAGAGTAAGAGAAATAGATGGGGTTGCCTGAGCAACACTTCCCTAACAATGAGAAGCGAGTGCTCCACACACACCTGGTGAAAGTTTTCAATGTGAAATTACCATACAAATACTACACAAGGAATAGAGCAAAAGCCTGAAAATGTGTCTGTGGAATACAAGGCAGGTAGGGTGGGGAACTACCAGAAGTGCTAATACACTAACAGTATATGAGAGCACATTAAGAAAACTGCTAGCAATTTTAATTCTAACTGGAAGCTTACCTTTTTTCCTTCTGAAGAGGAAGGTCTTGAGCTATCAGTTGATCTTGATGTTTCTGAACGTTCAGCAATTTTTCATATGTTTCCTTAAATGTATATGGAAGAAGTATTTAAATAGATTTTTTTCATATAAGTTTTGCTACTTAAAATACATGTTTGTGTGGTTTTACTCTTCAAGCACTTAAAATACAGAGGTCAGAAAACAAGCAGAACTCCGACAAAAATTAAGATCTCATTAATCATTAATGCAGTTCAAAATAATTGATTTGAATTCTGCAACGGTGTTTTTTGCCTTCTTACATATGCTTGTTCAAAAAAAATTCTCAATTGTATACAAAAAGACAGCTACATTTGTATAACGAATGCAAGTTCAAAACATACTGCACAATAGTTTCATTAGTGCATTCATATTTTGGTTTGATTTCCTCAAAATACTGACAAGGTTTAAGACTTACTTAATTTAATTTAGTTAAGATTTTTGTACATGTTGAAGAGTCTGATTTACTGGTAGTCTGTATCAGCCACAACTTCTTAGCCTGGCATGTCTACACAGACACAAAGTTGCACATTTATCACAGTAAGAATTTCTATTCTTTCAAATGTTCAGATGTACTTACCCTGAATATTCGGTATTTAAAAATAATTTTCTCAAAATTCTTGACTATGTTGTTATTTCAAGAAAAAAAAGAGGGAGTACTCTAAAAACTCATAGTAAAAATATTACAGAAGAAACACATTTCAAATGAAGTATTTTTAGGGGTCTTTCTCAGTTCAGCAAGTTATGAAGACTATTTGTTCTAAAATATAACATTTAATACTCTTAATTACAACAGTGATCCAAATGCAAAGGTAAATAGGAGTATTCTGAGAAATAATTATAAATTATATTGAAATAACAGAACAGTTTTACTACAACCAAATACTTTTATGCCAAATAATTCACTTTAATTTACAAGTGAAATAGAAAGCTCACAGTCACTTTCCTATACTGTACTAATATGAGTTTTATCAAATACTAGAGAGAAACAACAGTGTAAGAATTAGTGGGGACAAGAAACAATGGTTTGGGTTTTAAATTTGTATTACTAACACAAAAACAGCAAAGGAAGAAACAGAAGACAGCTCTGTGCTGTCAGATATTAACTAATGAAATACTAGTCCTTAACATAAAGATGGGATTTTTAACAGGATGCAGTGAAATTTCTGCAACTTAAAAATAACAAGCTTAAAAATAACCCCAAAATAGAAGCCCCTTGCTTAGTTATAAACACCTACTGTTCAAGCTGATTTTTTTCACTAATAGAAAATACACCTGCACATACACTAAAAATATTTGTACTTAAAATGTATGAACAAAGAACAGATTGTTATCTGAGCTGCACTCAAAGCATGTAAATTGGGACAACTCACTGAAGTCTCTGACGCAGGTCACTGATGATATTTTTCATGGCACAATGGAACAAAATATTTTAAAAATAATTCCACAGTTAAACATCTTGAAGTACAAAACCATTCACTTTTGAGACAGCATGAGAATTCATATATTATTGTAGAAAGCCTTCCAGAAATCCTTTTTTGTCCATGAGATAATTGTATCAGGAACTAGGAAAAATTTTTAACTTAAAAAAAGTTTCTTTATCCTCAAACACAGGCAACAGTACATAAAATAGCAGAAATCCTATTTTCAAGTTATTTCCAAACCTCACAAATATAACCACAGTCCTCTAAGAAAGCAAGATATGGTACCACTACTCTGGGCAAGATTTATGTCACGTCACTCTAGTAATCTTAGCAACTCCATTCAGAGCTGACCATTAGGCATCAAAAAATATTGCCTATACATTAAAAGCACAGACAGTTTGAGTTAGAGAGCATGAAGTGTGCCTTCACAAAGCAATTTTTTAGGTATCTGTAGTTAAGACATGGAAAAGAATGAGTATGGAAGCTTTTGCTTGGGACCACAGACCGAGGGAAGAGAAGGGGAAGGAGGGCTGTATTGGTCCCTCAGCTGAACAGTCTTACAGACTGAAGTCATGAGTTTCTGCATTTGGAAGAAGTCAAACCATGCAGAGAGATGATGTTTTGGTGTCAAATGCTTAGAAAAGGGTTATTAGATCTTATAAACGTGTAAGGAGGTTTTCTACCTTACTGCTACTTGACTTCCCTCTCTCCTTCAAAGGCAGAAGGTGTCACCACCCTACCTGCAAAAGCAGTCTCCTGTCTGCCTCCTCCAATACATTCTGGCATACATATTTATTTACTGGTATGGTCAGCAAAAATACAAAAACTCAACACAGCTCCTTAAAAAAGTACACAGGGAGGTCATCACAGTCGTGACCTTAAGACAGACGGACCACAGTCAGAATTGCTTCTAAACACCAACTCAAGTATTTTCAGGCAACGTAACAAGTTCAAAGATGACTTAAGGATTTTTTCATATGTGGAAATTATTGATAAACACAGGCAAATAAAACAAGATATGGGTTACCATCTAGAAATTTTTAGTTTCATAGATTATTTGTCAGTTACAATGACAAAAGGCTTTAGAACAGCTACAACAATAAAATTTTCCTTAAGACCCTCCCTAGGTAATCCCAAAGAAGACCAACACTCCACAGCCCATTTAAGTTCTAAGAACGTGCACTTTTAAGAATTAAAATGATCTCTTTACACTGTTCTGGTTAAATTACAGCAATCATGTCTATTCAGACAAAGAACCCTTTACACGGCAGATGAAGTCAAGCAACATTGAAGAGTAGCACTTTAAAGTAATTCCAAGTGTAAGAGAAATGTTAAATATAATTTCTTACATACTTCTGGCAATAGAGTGGACTTGCAGCTTTTATAAAATTTTGGTCTGAAGTACTAAAAAAAAAAAAAAAATTGATGCATGTATCTCATCTCTGTATAGAGATAAAGCCAACAGACTGAAAGAACCACTCACGTGTGAAGGAAAATATGTGGATGAGCCTTTGCAAAATCAGGAATCATATGCAATGCCCAATAATTTATCTGACAAATCTTCACTCACCAACGGCTAAAGAAAGCTTCTGAAGACACACTTGCTTTTTCAAAGCTAGCAGGTGAAGATTTTACTAATCACTTGAGGATTCAATAGTCCAATTCATGACTGTACACATCTGTGTGTCTTGTAAACTCAGCTATTACACAATCAAAATAGCTGATTTTACAACATTGACTATGTACTAAAACTCTTCTATTTCTAATAGAGAGATCAAATTTCAGATCTCTACAAGGACACTTAAAATAATAAAAATATATTTTACTCTGCATTAAAAAATAGGGAAGAAATCAGCAAATTAAACCCTAAGAGATTTCTATGAGGAAAAAAATTTGATTAACATTATAGTTAAGATATGCTGCAGAGCCCACATTTTACCTCAGTTTGCACTTTACTTTGTTTTTTGTGTTTTGAGTTCAGCATACACTTCCATGGGCTTAAGTCTTGGTATGTTTTTGAGAGTTAAAAAGCTTAATTGTTAGAGCATTTACCTCAATCCACAAGCCCTGATATTTCTAAAAAATGTACAAGAAGCATGATTACATGGAATTACTATTTTCCTGTACACAATGGTATGAATATACCATTTTGTCTTGCCCTCCACCTTACAAAAATAACATTATGCTAAAAAACTTTTAAGGTAATTATGATTAAATGTACTATCAAACA
The DNA here is from genome assembly GCA_013396955.1 of Regulus satrapa. NCBI lineage: Eukaryota > Metazoa > Chordata > Aves > Passeriformes > Regulidae > Regulus > Regulus satrapa. Next base: position 404,956 of record VWZN01001868.1, read on the forward strand.
TTTGTGAAATGTTTTTTCATGCAATAAACATTATTTTGTGTATCAGAAGACAAATAACTGTCCTTTTCCCTACAGCTCAACTTTATTCAACAAGCAGAACAAAAACAGTGACACATTTAACAAATATCTTGTATGATAGTTCATTTCATACTGAAAGCCAAACATGTATATTGGCAATTATAATACATACATGAAGTTTATTTTCAGTAGGTCGACAATATTATTTACTTGCACTAACTAAACAATAATGCTATGCCCAGTCATATGACTAACAAGTAATAAAGTCCAAGTTCCACATGAGCCTATGCAGTAATTAATGGCATACATGTTTAAGCTAAATATGTTTATCCTGTTTATGAGATATAGTGTAGCAATTTAAAAGACATCCTCAAATTGGATTGATTACTTACACTAGACTGTATTAACATACAACTCTTTTCTGGACAGAGGCTTTGAGACTTAAGAATACATTTTGTTAAATACACAATAGTTTACCAAGTGGTTAAAACAATGTTGGGAATGTCATGCAGATTTTGGCTTTCATTTGGGTGACTTAAAAAAACCCCTGTTAAATCTCACTTAATGGATTTACATTTATAGAAGCCTATTTAATGAAAATATTCAGAAACAGTTGAAGAACACTCAAGTATCCTATACTAATGAAAAATGCATTTGTCAAGGCCATTTGTTTGAAGGTGGCTGCCACGCTCTTAGAAACAAAACGCGCACTATACTTTCAGAGATTTCCAAGGCAAGCTTGCATACTCTAACTGCTAGGAAGAGCTAAAAATAAACTTGTGCTCCTTGTAAAATTTGTAATTTCTTCATTATGATGGAATGCAACAAAACATCTTGCCCTTGGGTTGCTCTGTTTCAGCCAAAACAAATGCAAATGGCTTGTCAGATGACAGCTGTTTGATAAGGCTCCTCTACAAGACCTGCATGCTTTACTTTTTTCCGTGAAACTTGGGATGAAAGGCAGAAGGCAGGAAGAGAATTAATGTAGCATACAGTCTAAAGGCAATGCTACAACCGTGATTAAGTAGAAAAGTTAAAAGGCACAGATTTTCCACAGCCTTGCTGCGTGCAACCCATCCGTGTAACAAGTTGACAGGCCTAGCGCGTCAGCTCCATCATCCTCTCCGACAGCTAAAACGCAGCATTGCATCCCTTTTCAGAGAAAATTTGCGTCTGCACCATGAAGCGTTGTACATTATTTCTTAGCACTGCAGGGGGCTCAAGTCCATATGGAACCTTCACAAATATTACCACAGATCAAACCAGCGGCGTTTCGAGGCAGATTTGACATACCTATTTAAATGAACAGCAGGGGTCCTCGGGCTGCCTCGGGCTGTGCAGGAGAAAACCTCTGTGGAAAGCCTATGCTGCAGCTCCATTACTCAGCAAAGACACTCTCTACATTTATCATTCATTTCATTTCTGCCAGGGCAAGAAGCTCATTTGCCCAAGGTCAACAACAAAAAAAAAAAAAAAAAAAAAAAAAAAAAAGAAAAAAAAAAAGGTGGGGGTGGTTTTTATCCTCCCAAAGAAATAAATGTACCTGACAAGAGGGGATTTTGTCCTTTGGGTACACAGAGTGCAAATAAATATCGGATCATTCTAATAAAAACACTATACTCAGTAAAGCTGTGCACTGAATTTGTGACCATAAAGTTTGTTTTTCTGACAACTGACTAACCACAGAACTAACTTCTTAAAACTATCTAATGAGGAAACTAAATCTGACATGAATATCCAATTAAGTATTTCTGCATTATTACATTATACATTATTAATGCTTTTGTCTTCTATAAGTACATGTAAGAAACAGGAATGTCTTTCCATAGACTCTTCTAAAGATGCAGATAATGCTTGTGCTACCGATGGCCACAGATATGAAGGGTCTGTTCATAACCCATGTCAAGACTCAGGGTCTAGTGGTGCTATATTAGATACAGCTTTTTTCATAAAGGTAAAAGATGCAGATCCTTTACTCCTGGAACCATATTAATCAGAAAAAGCTTTAAGTTTGCATGAATGGAACCATCTTAGAAAAATCAATTAAGCAGTTTAAATGCAAATTTTCTTCACACTAAATGTCAGCACAAATAACATTTCCTATAGCTTTGCCCTTCACAGAGGAAAAAAAGGAACTACTTTTTATCCTACAATGAACTTTGCTAGAACTAGCCATTTTTGTTGTATGTGCATTCTCCACTACTAATCTTTTGCTACCAAGTAGATACAGCCTTGAGGAAAGTGTTCAGACTATTCAAAACCAGCCCATAGCCAAAACTGTAAAACGAACCAGAAATTAAAGGAAGAACTATTATATAGTGTGTTCTCTTAAATGTGACATAAAACTGCTCATAGTAATGATACAAAAACATACATTGCATGTAGCTTCAGTGGTGATATTATGGCCTACTGTGAAAACATACCTAAACTCAGGAACTCCTGAGTGGCATCTCTAGAATAACATGCACTTGACTGGGAGCTGACATTATTTATTCCAGAAAACATACTTACATGCATTAATGAATAATATGATTGCTTGCCAGTATAAAAGAGGAAGTGAAATGGTCGACCATCTTCTCCCCACTGGATTTCTAATGGAAGGCAAGATTAGACAAGAAAGCAATATACAATCACCAAAAAAAAAAAAAAAATCCTTTGTATTTTACAGTAGTTATAAACCTCTCTCATAATACTGACTGTCTTTTTAAATATCAGAGAACAAAGATGTTTTACAGGTATTCAATCTGCCTGGAAATCTAATAGTTTAGACAATCTTTTTTAAAGCTTATCTCCCTCTGCAATTATAATAAAATATTTAACATTATAGTAATAGATCACATTTTACATAAATAAACCCCTCATGTACAACTCTAAAAGACTGTACAGGGAGTATTATGAATAGAAGTATATATTTTGGAGTAAAAAAAAGTATAAAGTAAGAGAAAACTGAAGTCTACACTGAAAAGCGAAAGATGAAAGATTAGCAGCTTTGAAAAAAACAGTGCTAAAACAAAAAAGGTTTTTATTAGCATAATACATCTAAGCTAAACTACATATGTGTACAATTGTCTTTTGTGGGCAACAACCATATTCAGAACTTGGGTGATTTTAGAACTCGTTTGTGTTACGACATTTAGGATATTTAAATACAAAGACCTCTCCTATAGTCTACATAATTAGTTCAGCAAGAAAACAAATGTTCCATATTAATTCAGCATATCCAGTGTGTTTTATTAATTACAAAATGTTATTTAAAGACAAATTTCAGCCTCAGAAAAAAAATAAAAAGCTAACTTATAATAGATAACATAACAAAGATCTCTTTCAAATAAAGAAAAACTGCAAAACTAAAAACCTGAGAGCTTTTCACAAATTGAAAACTGAAGAGAATGTCCCAACCATTTTATCCAGCGAAGTTAATTAAAGCTATCTATAAACTAAAGGCAAAGATAAGACTCCAAAAACCTGCCTGATAAGCACAATATATATCAGATTGGAATATCAAGATATAATACAGCAGAAGTTGAATGCAAAGATTCAAAACTTAGCAGAAAAGAAAGAATACAGGAGATTTACACATATACTACTAGCAGACTGTGTGATTTTCCATGTATGCAGTTGTGAAAGCATATTTTGTAGAAAAAGCTGTACTGGAAACTTTCCAAAGTATAAATTTAAGTTTTAGTACTTCAAAGTTATCAAAGACGCAATACATAGACAAGACAAAGCTGCCTTAAGAGATACTTATTGAAAGTGTTATTTTTAGATGTAAATACAAAACCACACATTTATACTAATTTGTTCTTACAGTCCTCAGGATATAGCTAGCATTTCAAAGAATTATTTAGTCCTGAAAGCATACAGAATAGAAGCTGAGTTTTTCCATAAAACAGCCCTTGGATTTTAAAACTACTTAATGATTAACTCTTTCCTATCCTTTCACTTTCTACTTTTTTACTTCACAATACGGGGAAGTTAAAAAATAAGGCATAATGCCATTTGAGAGCTGAAATTCCAAAATTTAAGATAGTTTAGACAGCTTTCCAAAGACATCAAGTCCCCAAAAAACAAGTATCAATTATTCCAGCAGCAGAAAAAAGGAAGGAAAATTTTAAGATTTTAATGATAATCAGAAATTTTTATCTGGGACTTGATAGCTCAGTGAATATGGAATTTCACACCCATGCTATTACTAGTTCATACCAAATACTAGTAAAAAACAGACAACAGGTTTTTACCTTATCTTTTAAAAGTTCTATGTAAAATTAAATTACTGATTTTAGCAAACTGATCAACATACTGGCATATCACTGACATATGGGACTTTATGCAGTCTCTTAAGAGCAAGACCAAAGACAGTATGGACAGAAATGCAGAATTAAGACTTTAAGGTCAAAGAACTGATTAGGAGAGATTCCACTGTACCTATTATTTCAAAAAATTCAAAACTGTAATCTCTAATCTTCTAGAGCAACAAAGCTACAAAGAAAACTTCTGGTTTAAAATAATGTTAATTAATATTTTATGGAGGTGATAAGACAGCTCTGACAAAAAGCTACTGAATTTAACAAAAGGTTTTCCCATGACTTCAAGAGATTCTATGCATGATTCTATTTATTGCTTATTTTTAAACAATGAAAAAACATTTATCTTAGTTAATGCAATTTCTGAGAAGAACAGTGGTACTCTGGAATACAATGATATTTTTTATCCTAAAACACAGAGTATCAGAATAGACTTTTACTGCTCATGTCTTAGCAGTCATTAGGAATACAGGGAAAAGAGCCAATGCATAAAAATAAGAAATTCTACATATGCAACAATTCTAATACTTAGAAATAATAAAATAAATGTCTAAGAACACTTACTTCTCTGTTCTGGAAAAATTTCATTAGGGTGCTGTAAATAAATAAAAAATATCAGCAAAAGGAAAAAGTTACTCAAAGTATCATGCTACAGTTATTCAGAAAAGTAACAAGAAATCCTACCTTCATCATAGGTCTGGCTTGTTCGTCAAATAAACCAGAAGGAAAGAGATAGGCAATAGCTCTCTGAAAACAAGAAGAAAGATCTTGTATGTGACTTTTTTCTCCACAAAATCATCATCAAAACATCTCTTATGTACTTTCTTATGCAAAAAATAGCATAAATTTTGTACGGTAAGCAACCAAATCAGTATGAAAATATGACACGTATGTGATGCACTGAAAAGAAAAGCAGATAATTTCCTCTGGAATCCTCAGAGGAAGTAAAACCTCATTCTGAAGGCTGTATTTTACTGCATCAGAATGAGTGAACTTTAATCTGCCAAATTTAGTTTTTGTAGAATGCATTTATCATAACTTACCAGAACTACTCAAGTGCAAAGACCACCTTTACTCACAGTGATTTTCCAGTAAAATTTCAAGTGCTGTGACTTCCAGAGGAAATCACAACACTTATCTATTTATCTTTCTGAAAATATCAGTGCTTGCTAACGGTGCCAAATGACAGACCAGGCATAAAAATTTTATTTAAGACAACAGAGAAAAGCCAAATTTTAAACATTTGGAATCCCACTTTCTACAATTTCCAGACACAGTTTCCTCAAGTCTAAAAAACCATGTTTGTTGTGGCAGTAATAGCTATTTTACATAGCCTAAATAAGCATTTCATTGATCACTGCATTTGGAAACAACTGTGAATCACTAAAATCTTTGCTGAACTTGAACTAACTGCCTAGGGAAGAAAGACTCAAGTGACCTTTTTTTTTTTCCTTAGATATCTAAAGATTTGCTAGAACACTTCAGAAAAATACATGACATTCACTACACACTCACTGTTTATTGTTTTCACTAAGTACAAGGTACATACTTTATTTTTACATAATAATTACCAGTATTTATCTGATATATAAAGCAAGCATTATTTGCCTATAACAAATGAATTTAGTGTACCAATATTCCAAACCATTCTGGCCAAAAAGTAAGGCAAAGCACCTTAAAAAGTTAAGCCCTATGACACACATTTCTGTCCAACATCATCTTAACTCTCCCTCTTCAATGTAACTAAACCATAATTTAATGATGCAAAATTGTGCATTTGTTGGACCTATTTATTTTGATTTGTTTTTAAAAACAAACCAGAAAAAGCTAGCCACCAAAAGCTCCCAGATGTAGGAGCCTGGCAAGTGCAGCCAACTTCAGTTGGCTAGCTTGGTAGAGCTTCAGACAGAAAAACTGCGCTTGTACAGTAAAAATGGACCAACCAAATAAACCCTTCTGGCAGTGGTCTCATTTATATTTCCATTAGACAGTACAGAAAAATAGAATTACAATAAAATCTGAATTTAAAATCTTCTCTCAAGAAGAATGGCTCTTTGTTAGTTAGGCTACCTTAGGGCTATTACTCGCTAATAATTTTTTCCATAGACTTGGAGTGGTTTGTCAGTGCTTCAACAGATTTAATATGCATGGAGTGTAAAAAGACCTAACCTATTACTTTCATTAATCCCCTACTGGCATTCTGAACAGAAATTTTCAGAATTCTGAAGCAAACAAAAGGCTTAACTTGATTTTATAAAATGGTAATTTTGTTTCTCTTAGTGACTACTGTATTCCCATTTGTTAGTCAATGGGCATTTTATGCATACACACAGTAGGTGAATACCTATTTATGAACAAATGGGGATTAATTATGATGACAAGAGAGAAATCTACTGTGAGCCAAATGATGTTAAACCAACACCTTATATAACATATTAAGAGAAATTATTACGGGGTCCTGAGACTGACTGTGTGTGTACTTAAGACAATCTTTATACAAGCATTTCCAGAATCTCAGCCAAAACAGTTTCTGTAACAATAATAGCTTAATAAATGCCAAAGAGAACAATTTAACATTTACAATGAAAAAAAGTAGCTGCCATCTGAGACCTTCTAGTTCTTGGCAAGTTTCTTTTATTGCTAAGTGTATACTCATGACTTTCACACTACAGCAGGGACACATCCTATATTAAGAAATCCTAACATCTACTCTCAGGATCTTCACACAACTAACCAAAGAAGAATGGCTCGTTTTATGAGCTGATTCTTTTGTTGTTACAAAACAGAAAGAAATAGTCTTCCTGATTTCTCTCATTTTATGGAAAAATAAACAAGGATGAACTATCCTGGAATGTAACAGATTCCAGTTCAGCTTTATTCAGAAGTTTCTTCTTCTTTTACATAGCCAGGTCCTCAGGCTGTACTTTACCAACTACATAGAAAGTCAGACTGCCTCTTGGGAACTTCATCTACAGAAACTGATTTTGTCTATGCAAATGTTTCATTTTTGTAAAAAAATAAATCTTTTTAAAAAGCCCTGTACTGGCAATATAAAAGGATGGTGGATCAATCTGAGGAATTGCATCAGAATTAGTCTCTCCAAACTGCAGCTAAAGCACATAACCATGAAATTATTTTCCTGAAATCTTTTTAAAATGTCTTCATATACAGAACATAGGCTTCCTTTCAGGAATCTCCAGATCTCAAACCAAAATTCCATAGAGCATTAACTGCACGTGTCACATTTTCCTGAACAGACAAAGCAGGTGAATGTCCCCCTTAAAACTTTATAATTAAAGTGTAAATGCTAGCACTAAAGTTCCCAAGAAACCTTTCACATTTAACAGCAGTCTACCATTCCAGAAATGGTTTTCACCTGAAGAGTCCTGGCCCATACCCTTTTTTTTAGGGCTTATTTGGACTCAAACTCCAGATTAAGGAAACTATTGTGCTGGATATGAAGAACTACTTTCACAATGCCATTATGTCAGCTATAGAAGTACATACCACCCACTTTAGACTCCATAGGTTCTGGGGCTGCTATTTCACATCCTGTTTGTTAATCACACTGTTGCCATTGTCTTTGGAAATAAGCCACAACTTTCTAAAAATTAAACATCTACAATTATTTTCAGGAAAATTAAAAATCCTGGTACCTAATAACACAACAGTGTTTCCAAAAACAATTATATAAATTACTTGGAAAATGTGGAATAGATACAGTCTGCTTCTGCTGTGAGTTACTTAAAAAAATTCAGTCATGTCTTTTAACGATTTGAAGATTTTTGGTTTTGGATTTCATGGTTGATCCACACAGAGAAGAGGAAAATACCCAGCAGTCACGCCTTTAAAAACAGCAACTCATAATGAACACATTAGTTAGCGAGATAGTTTACATCGAACATTTCTTAAACTGCACAGTTGGTAAACTTAAGTTTCCTGTACCAAACTAAGAGAAATCCTGCTATATAATCATGTGTTGAGGGATGAGAAGAGTCAATATACTGCCCACAGGACTAAAATATCTTTGACTTGCAGCTTTAAGTTTGAATTCAAGCCAGCTGGAATAACAAGTACAACCTTCCATCCCTATTAAGAAAAAACAAAACAAATCAAAAACAACCAAAAACCAGAGAAACCCAAAAAATTTGGCAGTCCTTCAAACATGCAGACCAATTAATTAAATAATCTGTCCAGCACTGCATGTGTATGTTGTATAAATTCAGTGTACCTGCCACACTCCACCTTTTCTTTTCCCTGTGGATGTTGCACATCCTGAGATCTGATCCTCCTTCCCCCCTTCCTACCACCTCCCTAAAAGCCAAGGAGTTTTGTTTGCTCACTTTCTCACACATCAGAGACTAACTCTGAATCAAACAAGTTCAGCTCGGTCAGTAATAGTTACTTCTGCTTTTTTTCCCCCCTCCAATATCTTGAGAAACTAAGACTTCAATAATTTAATTCAAAGAGAGTTGACTGAGTCATATTGGGATAGGAGGCTTCAACAGTTCAGCTCTTCAATTGATCTTGCCCTTTTTTATTGAAGCTCAAACACAAAACATTCCACTAATTCCTACTGCTCAAAACATGTGCAGAGATAGTTATCTAAGTAACATCCACTAAGAAAGGTATTTTAGGGAAAAAGAAAGAAGAAAAAAAAATTTTAAAACCTGAACAAACACCACCTCTACCCTGGGGCTCCTTTGCAGCAGCACCGTTTTTGGCAGCAGGCTCAAGAATCCAGCTCATTCCTTTTTAAATACACACGAAATTTCAATCATCAAAACACTGAAGTGAGAAGTGACACTTTATGCCATAACATTTTAATGAAACACCTGAGCAAAAGCTGTTTCAGCTTCTACTCCTCAACTTGATCACACGAGAGCCACTTCCCTTCTTAAACTGTGCCTCTTGAATCACATCATTTAGTCACTGTACTTCATCACCTCTCAGACTGAGATGTTTTCTGGAACAGCTGTTTTCCTTCTAACCACACTAGCAGTATTCTTCAACAGTTTGCAGCATCCAAAATCCAGAATACCTGGGGTAAACCCAGGAATTAATGAAAAAATGGGACACAGAAAGTTAATGCTGAAATATTTCTTTTTTATTTAACAAGACAGAAAAGTTTAACAGCAAAATAAACCACAACTCCTTCCCCCTTCCCCAAAAAAATAAGTGACACAACTAAGTTCATATTACAAAACAAACCCCTCCTCTAACAACTATTACAATTTATTGAAAATATGCCAACCACTGTTCATCTGTACAGAAAGAAGTTTCAGCTCCAAAGTGAAATACCATTTTAACTCTATCACTTGGAAAAAAACCAAAACAAGTAAAACATTCCACAGTCAATGTATGAAAAACCCACCTACTTTTAATATTACACTCTTTTAATACTATGTAATCACTTTCAAAATGAAAATTAATATTTTGTCATGAGCTTGCAGAGCAAAAAAAAAAATCACAAAAAATCTGCTGATAGAAACTGTCTTTATTTCTATCTTAATTTCATTTTTTTCAAAATATGGAACAGTACTAGAAAGAGTAAAAAAAAATACAGCAGTCATCAGCTTAGATTGATGCAGAAGTAAAAAATTACTGATGCAGTCTGCTTCCACTGGGAAAAAAATTAAATAGAGTTGAAAAAAGCAGTCTAGCTTCAACTGTTAAAATAAATCCAAAATCCAATATTTCTTGTAAGGACAATGCTGGACAAGACACTCTTCTTGCAAACAACAGGCAGTTCAGAAACATATTTTTTCTGAATAACATTTCCAGCATTTCACATTTGCCAATATTCACTCATTTCTAATATTCTGTGTTGCTAAAAATTTGAACATTACTTAGAAATTAGATGTGCCGAGTCACCTTCAAAAGCAACTGAATACAAGCAAACTTTCATGAAAGAAGCCTTAATTTTTTGAAAGAAACCTTATGAGGGATTAAGTTTTTCAACACTTAACATTTTCACAGTTAACTATCTTAGTGGTACATTTCCAACAATATAAATGCTAGTAGAGGAAAACACATATTTTATGTTCAGATTATTCCATCTGCTTGACAGCAATCTATTAGGTCATAAGACAGACAACAAGCAAAAATGAATGCAGATCTTTAGCTTTTGAGTTTACTAACTCTTACAGGGAAAGAGCATTGCTTTAGGATGAGCTTGTATCTGAGAGAGCATTTAGTGACTGCATAAAAATGAATAATAAAAATACTGGCATATAAATAGGTCATGAAGCTTAAGACACTCTTCTTGTATTAATCTTACTTAGATTTCTGGGCTTTAAAGTGGAATATCACAGAACTGACAGTGGAAAATGACTGTGGGCTGTTTACTACAACTGTAAGTTAAAAGTTAAATCATAAAATAAAAGGATTACAGACTCAAACGGGGAAAAGCACTAGGTCAGGACTGCAATCTCTATTAATTAGGTATCCCAGCTGGGCAGTGGGTATGCAGCTGTTAACTTGATCAATGACTTACCTAAATGTCATCTCTACTGATTCGCTTATAAATTACCAGCAAGTGAGACTAATGTACAGGTGCTAATTTATTTAAACTGTTCTCTGCAGTTCTACATAGCTTTATAAACTGCATCTGGCACCTAATGTTAGCTGTCAGTTGTACTTAGACATGCCTGTCCTAACGACTCTGTTCATTAGAAATGAGCACAAATTATGAAATATTGTGAAAAATGATACATCAAATGGAATGGGCAAAGCAAATCAATTAGAAAAACTTCATAGCACATATTCACACATAGGAGAATAAAACATCCTAGCTTCAGAGTGAAGCCTATAATACCAATTAAAAAGCAATTGGTAGACTTGTGCAGAGTTATATATCAATTTGCTGGATTTTTTTCCTCCTCCAGAAATACTGTTGTAATGCACAGCTTAACTTTTCATTCCTAAATAAAAGCATCAGTAAGAGGCAATTCTGCTTCCATAACATCTGAGGATTAGCAAGTAAGTCAACTTATTTTCCTGTTTTAAAACTTCACAAGGTTTAGCTTTTATTAAACTCTACCTAAAACTCCAGTAAAGGACAGAATCCCAGGATGTCTACTTTTGAAATACACTGCAAAGACTGATTAACAGCAGAAGACATGGAAGTATATAAGTACTCATCAGAAAGAATTATTGCTGTTCAAAATGTAAAGCTTGGTAATTCTCCTGCCAGTGCATAAGAAGCTTTTATATTTTTGCAACATAAATTTAATTATGCATAGCAGACACTATTACACACTCTAATTATTTCCCAACACCTGATGGAATATGAAGAAATCAAACTGCAGATACTTGGTACCACCAAACAAAACACTACTCTTTTGGCTCCACTTCTCCATCATTTCAGAAACAATCTGCAAAGCAGCCCCATCTTTGTCACCTGCACTTCATTTTTAGAAGCAAATTTCCAGAATGAATCCGGTTTTACTAATGGTGGAGCTTAGTTAATGTTGTGCAAATTACTGTAGTGCTGTGGATTTATAAAGAAGAAAACACAACACGGATACGGTCATTTTGCATTTCTTGCAGTCTTGCTTTCTAGAAACCTTTCCCCATGACCCTGACAAAGAAGGAAGGAAGCCAGATTACAGATTAATGCATTATCCTATCATTAACCTTTCAGGTAAACTGAACTATCAGCATCATCACTGTACGGTATTAACATGGGAAATATTCTGTTGGTAGATTGGTGCACGTTTAGTTTATACGAAAGTAACTCAAAACAATAAAGATCACTAAAGGTAAGAAAAAAAACACCTGAAAAATACATGTAAAGGAAAGTTTATAGTTTGATGATAAATAAAACAGCCAATGTAAAGAAACAGCTGGTATTACTGCTGACCTCAAAGAATACTTTTACTGTTGACCTCACCCACTGACACAGAGACTGGCAGGGTCTCTGCACTGGCACTTGCGTGTGGAAGGGCAGAGCGATTCCCACATCCCTGCAAGGAAGTTGACTCAGTATCAGTACAGAGCTTGGCACCCACAAAGCTTGACTTCCTATGGACTTCCTTCACTATGGATTTGTGACCCGAACTGAGGCTGCCTTTGTGGATTTTCTGATATCTGACACAACTCGTGTCTCATTTCAGCCTTTTTCTCAACAGGCCATTACTCTGGATCACTTTACCTTGAGGCATATTTTTAGAACTTAATTTTGAAACTTGTCAAACATGTTTGAAATGAGCCTGTATCACAAACTACAGATTATTTCTTGGCATAAACAGAGTGCCAAGACCTCTCAAATGGACATAGCTACGTAGACAGAATTTTGCCACTGAGAGAGGCAACAAACAAATCTCCTTCTCCTGAAAAAAACTAAACCATGGACACCTCTTGCTTTGTGCTCACCACATCACTACCTCTATCCTAAGGGCCCTGGTGGCACACTGGGCTGCCTTGGCTACAGCAGTAGTGCTGCTGCTGTACAAAGAAAACTTCAGCCACGAGACTTGACACAGTTTCACCTAAGAGTGAATGTCACCAAATGACATTTCTCCTTCCTACCTCTGATGTATGATAAAATAAGACAGATATGACAGAAAGGAAGGGCAGGTGAGACCAAAAAAACCCAAAAATACAGCTAACAAAATATTTTTCTGAGTGAAAGGAAGCTTATCTTTACATGAGCCTAACTGAAAGAAAGAGAAGGCCAGTCATCTGACAGTCATGAGAGGGAATCACAATAAAACAGTATGTTTGTAGATACATATATGAGCTTAAATTCACAACTGTATTAAAATCCTCAAGCTAAACCAGTGCACTAGTTATAAAATATCCTAAAAATGTAATATATGTTACCAGCAACCACAATATCACACAAGAAAACCCTAAATATACACAGCAGGTCAAATTGTGAGTAAACGTTTTTAAATGCTACATAAACCTTTACAGTGCCTCTTATAACCTCAGATCAAGAGGATTATCCATTAGCACTTTAAAAAAGAACCTACTGTGCTCTAACAAGATATAGTATACAGCTCTACACTGGGATGTTTGACCTCATACGGTAGCAGAAGTAAAACGTCTATTCACAGTCACAGTTGCAATGTTTGCAATGTACAGTAGCATTCTTGCTTATTCTGACAGTTTGATTAAAATTCACAGAGAGCTGAAGGACTCATGCTGAAGTAAAGTGCTTTCAATATCTGAAACTCTACAGTAAATTACTTCTCCAACAGAGCAACTGTACTTACATCAATATCCTCTTGGGTAAAAGTTTCTGGATCTTCTCCCATCATGTTGGCTAAATGTCTCTTTCCTAGGTTGAACTCTTCAATCTGTTTTTTAATAAATGCCTCCGTGTACTTCTCAGGTCCTGAGGCTCCAACATTTTTCCTCTGCACTGCTGTAGTGGTACAGATCTGCCTAAATGTCTAAACAAAAAAAAAAAAAAAAAAAAAGTGAGAGATTTATTTTACATTTCTGGCATAGTGAGCTCTAAATAAAAAGAACACATGAATACTATAGCAAGCTATTCATTCCTATAACAAGATTCAACACATCCCAGGAACAAGTTAGGAAAAGCATTATTACCCATTAAACCATTTTCTTCCAATGGTTTCATGTCCATGAACAGATAAACACATTTTAAAACATTCACATTCTCACATATTACAATTAATTTATAAGATTTTTTGGATGGAAAGAAGCATACTCTATCCTAAGTCAGGAACATCCAGCAAAAGCAAGGAACAACATCGATCAACAGATTCCATCATAAAAGAAAACTGAAGTCCATCAGCAAATAATCAGGTTTTGCCTTCACCTAAAGGCATCCCACAACTAAGTAGGATAAAAATATGGGGGGCAGCTCCCTGGTGGCTTTTCAGAAGCCACTAATCAAATACTGCTAAAAGCCCTGGAAAGGCCAAGGCATGCTCCTTCCTTGTTCATGGTGCCAGAATTGTTCTTAAACTACTTCACTGTTTCAAGGAAACAAATTAGAAAGGCAGTAGGGTTGTCCAGCAGCCAATACTACTGAGCACTCAGGTTATAACTCAGAGGTCAGTTACCTTCTGATCTTTACGGCACATGGGTTGGATCTTACTTCTATCAAGACAATCAGCTGTTAACATAACTAATTTCACTGATGTTGTCTGCCAGACAAACAGGAGCTTCACTGACAGAGCTGTAATGTCTCAATTCTGGCCGAGTGTCAATATAATGTCCTATTTTAGCTCTCCAACATTAGCATTAAAGTTCTCTGCAGCTTAATTATTCTGTGAACTGAGTGAGAACTGATTATTTGTGTGGGTGGGAGGAGGGAGGGAATCACAAGAAAGCGAGCAATGTGAGACAGAAAAGACGGAAAAAGAATCACTTCTGATTCAGAAAAATGCCAAGTTTTGTTCATCACCTAGTACCCTGAACGACTTCACCCCCATCCCTTCAACATGCCTCGGCCTGGCTTTGTGAGGAGACAGTGCAGCCTCCTCACAAGGCAGAGAGCGCCCATCTCACAGCTCACCCCTGCCAGCATTCTCTCCTCCCCTCCCTTTACTAGCCCTTTGCCAGCTCTGGCACGGGACTGCCCTGCAAGCCAACTCAGCTGCTGACATGTGGCAGAAGACTAACTTCAGCTCCATCCCAGCAAGAAGGCAATTCTCAGCCAAGCTGGTAAGTCTGAGCAGTTCAGAGATCACTTTGAGAATTGCCGAAGCTGGAAAAAGAAGGCAGCTGAAACACTCAACTGGGAGGAAGAAGGTAGAGGGGGAGTCCTTTCTTTACCTTCATTTCCTTGAGCAAATTATTAAATTGCCCCTGATGCTTTGGGCGCTGCACCCTCAGCCTACCTTCAGCAAAACATTAAAAATCAAACACACAGGGCAATGTGAACTACTTAGGGCTCTGATTACAAGGAACAGAACAAAGGTCATATTCAGAATTACTCTATGTTCTCCAAGTCCATGAGAATTATCTTCTTCAGAACACAATTTAGACATGCTGAGAGTTTTGATGGATTTCACCCTTCTGAGTTCAGCTAATATAAGTAAAATAAAACACTTGCTACCTTCCTGTAACTAACACAAATACAACAGCAATCTCAAAATCCATTTATAACCACAACAATACAAACACGTTTCATCAAAACAAGATTACATAAATGTATGTGCAAGAGAAACAGAAATGCAGCTCTAACCTGTACCTTCTGTTGGCAATGTCAGTTAGTGTACAAGAACTCCTGTGACAAGATGCTTTTGGGGTTCTGCATTACCTGGTCAAGTCCTACATTAACAGGAAATGAAACACAGCTTTTCGTTCTACTTTCAGAGAATCCACTTGGTATTTTGGACATCTGGCAGTCCAGGATGGACTGATCCAACTCACCTAACTTGCTGCACATATGTAAAGCTATTAATGACCAATTTACCCATCCATGCCTGTGTCAGTGTTCAAGGTAACAACTCTACTTGAAATCTCAATTTGAAATGAACACTACAATATGCTGCCTTAAACCTGTATATAAGTCCATGCCTGAGCTGAAAGACAGGTCCTATGAATTCAATCAGGTTTGATATAGAAGGTAAAATAATCTCTGAATGAGATCACATGAGTCAGAAAGGACTGACCCTCTGTGCTTTTACCTGACAGAGATTTACCTCTCAAGGTAGGAACCTCAGGAAAATAACATATACCTCTGCTAGAAAAGATTTTAAAACGGGTCTGAGGTAGAATGTGGTGCTGAAGAGCCTGTCGCTGCTTCATTTTCTCCACAGCTTATATATATTGCATGCAGCTCTAATCCTGGTTTGTCTCTCCTTTTCTCTTTCTTTTTAATATTCATGTTTCCTGTGAGGAAACATTGACATACACAGAATTAGAGAAAAATAATCAAAATTTTAAATGTACACATTTTCCACAGGCAAGGCTCTGGTGGTTTCCTTATAAAGCAGTGAGGAAAGCAAAGGTATCTCCATGTATTCCCTATTCTTCTCTCCTAGTTACTCCTCAGGAAAGAATTCAATTCATCTTCTGTCTGACTTTTCTAAATAGTCACTAATTATTTGTAATTCTTGTTAATGAACATATGATCCCTTATTACTTGGCCCAAAATAGCTTTCTCTCTGGTATGCTTTAAACAGAATACTTAAAAAAAGATTGCTTTCATCTTATTCCTGTCAATTTCTATTGTAATTTTCTCATTTTTGTCCTTCTTCCCTCAAGCTATTCATATTCTTCCCTAGTTTCAATTCGTCACTAATCAAAAGTCCCTGGACACACAAACTGTTCATAATTAGAAAACAGTCTCTTATGTAAATTAATATCTATTGTACTGGGTACCTCTTCTGGGATAAGAACACTATTTCATGGGTGGCACAGGCAGAAACTGCAAAGCACAGCTAAATGCTTCTGGCATTTCAGACAAACAAGAAAGCATGCTCCTCTACTTTGTAGAGGAAACCAGAGAGGTTTGCATTCACTTCTCACACACTTAATAAAGCATTACTGAAGACAGCAGCCTCACCATTTTTTAAATAATAGTAATGCTTATTAACATTATTAACAACGCTCATGATATAATATGCTCTTCCACCAGAACATGGAAGAAGGGAAAGCTTTTACTTCTGGACAAAGTTCACCGTGATTAACCTTTCCTTCCCAACTCCTTTCTGAGCAACTTCGAATTAAAACAGTTTGGCAAACCCTTACTCTATAGGGAGACCATGAACTTACAGAAAATCAGCTTCTGTTAAATTTGGCTTGGACAAAAATTAGCATTTTCAGACAACTTCAACTTCTCCGGCTTATTTTCCTCCAAGAAGAGGAGTAACTAGGACTGTCTGTTTACTCATCCTGTGCACATTGCTTCACTGGAGTTACACGGATACAAACCAAGCCAACTAACAGAGAAGTCAAGTTCCCTGTACTTTTGGAATGGGAGAAAAAGTGGACTGGAGTCAGGCTATTTAAATTCAAGCGCAAAAGTTGTTCTTTTTTACAAGAAGACCCAGTTACAGAGACAGAAGATGACTCCAAATGACACAGCACACATACTGTTGCACCGCTTTCATGATCCTTCCATGCTCTAAGCTGGCAGACTTCGACCACCTCCCTTTTCAAACACCATGCAGCACCCAAACAAATTTGTACCAATAAATTATCTCTGGGATTGGACTTTACCAAGAGACGTGGAACTGGAGCTGTAAAACCACATCTGTACGCAGGACAAAAGCTGCCCAGTGTCCAATGCTCCAGCTACTGGCACAGCTGCTGCTACTGAACCCAGCAGACATGCAAGACAGTCCTCTCTTGACTTGTTGCATGAGAAGAAACATTTTTTTACATAGCAACAATACAGAATATAAATGCTCAAAGCCATCTCGCTTTCTAAAGAATTGCTTTTCCCTCAATAAGTGAGTTTTGGATTTCTAGACTGCTGTTTCACAAAAATGTGTTTTAATTGATTTATTTAAAACAACATTGATATAATCTTAGATTTCAGTTGGCCTACAAACTAATTATGTGAACCAGTATCAGATTTTTGTCTCACAAGCATTTTGCAAAACACATCGGAAAGCATCACAAGATGTCAGCAAATATGCATAAGTGATTTGATGTTATTTTTATACCTGATTTCACAAAATATTTCATCAGAAGAAACTTTTTTTTCAAAACGAGGTCCCTTAGCAGGGAACCATAGAACTGCATGTCACGGGCTCAGAAAACCTACCTTCTGCACATGTTTGACCACATCTACACATTAAGTTTTGCTCTACACCAGGGAAGTAAAAAATAGCTCTAAATGTATCAATGCATGGCAAAAGTCAGAAGCGCATAACAAGGAACAGAATTCAGATCTGGTTGTTTTTAGGCTCAAGTTTTCAGATACTATCTAAGAGGCTTTTCAATTGTATCTTAGTTAACAACTGCAAAAGGCTTCTTCTCTTACATTTCAAGCATGTAGTTCTCTGAAATGTTCTGAAATGTCACCAAAGTGCTATCATCTCTTTCTGGTATCGGTATGTATTATATCCACAGTGATTTAGATAGAGTACTCAACCCAATCAAATTAAATAGGAACTCTGAACTCTTCTGCTGAGAACAGCTATTCAATCACATCAGAGTGAATGATAGATAGTAACTAAGCTAGATCCTTTTTTCTTTATAAATAGCACTACATCTCTGTCATTTGCTTATTGGAAGAATAGGAAACTACCTGTTACTCAGTCAATGCTAAGGGAACTAGAATTACAAAGTTCCTCTTCCATTTTGCCTCTCAATGCAAGAAACTTTAAAGTTAAGAAATTAAACATTTTCCCCCACTAAGCCAGACAAGAAGCAATAAACTAAACAACTGCAAGGGATTTTAGGACAAGTATCATAAAAAAAATTCCCCAACAGCCAGGACAGGTAAGTGTCTAATGTAGAAAGTTTTTACAGGAGGTCAGAACATGGTTACATCAATTTATACTCTGCTCTCAAACACTGCCTGTATCAGAGGCACAAGGACAGGACAACCAGGTAGTGACAATTTTCCCAGGGCACTTGCCTGGTTTCCAGCAATCTGAAGTTCATGCATGCCAGTATCTTGTTTTTAATGGTACTCAGTGGAATTTTCTTCCAAGGTCCTGAACTTGCTTTTTGTGTCCACATAAATACTTACCATCCTGAACGTTCTCACCAAAGAGTTCCATAAGTTAACTAAACCTAATGGAAAGAAGGGTCTCTAAGGTTCCTGGGCCCTGTCTCCCATTAGTTCTCTTCATATTCTTTGGTTCAAAGACAGCTAGACAACTTGTGTATAGCCAAAGGCCTCGGTACTGATCCCCTTTCTGGAGGTGACAGGAATAGATAAATGATCCCTCAAGGCCCCTTCCAGTCCTACCTTCCTCTCTGACTCCTCCTTTGAGGACATTCCCTCATTTACAATACAAATCATTTTCAGCTAAACTCAAAGATGCGCCTGGCCAGGAAAACTAAATTACTGTCACAGTCATACCTTTGACACAAGATAACCAAAGCGAACTATTGCAACTGAGAATGAAATCAAGTATTAGAATATTTTCAGCTTTTTTCTCTTTCTCATTCCTTACACACCTTAAGAGCATATTCCTGACTGCTGCATAAAGAACTATCCACATGGGTACCAGGTCTTTATCCCTAATGGATAAAGTTAATCCAGATGTAACCAATATAAATAGCTCAAATTGCTCCTTCCGGTATTACATTTCATTTCCTTACTGCATCTTTCTTCTGTTACCCCATGGTCTGGTTTAGTTCAGTCACCAACAGCTCTTCAACCCTTATTATCCTAAATTACTTTGTAACTTGAAAGTGTTACCAGCAGCCCTTTTAATCCACTTGCTGGTCACTGATTAAATATATATACAGGCGCATCAAATACCACTGCACAAGCAATACTGACAGCAGCTAAGCTTTTTAATTAAATGGCAATCAGCTGAAAACTGCTACCCCTGAAACCAAAATGATTCTGTTTAATCAGAAGTCCCCTTCCTCGTGGAGCACATTTCTCTCTCCACTGCAAGTACTCAAACACTCGCTCTGAGCCACCTGGTCCGGTGGGACGTGCCCCTGCCCATGGCAGGAGGGCTGGAACCAGATGGTCTTTGAAGTCCTTTCCAACCCAAATCTTTGTGCGATTCCACGCATCATGACCTACCCACCTGCTGACCAATCACCATGAACAGAACTACAGCACTGTCAGGGCTGGAAGAGACCTCTGGAGATGGTCCAGTCCGCCCCCCCTGCCAAGGCAAGGTCAACTGGAGCAGGTAGCACAGGAATGCTTCCAGGTGGGCTTGGAACGTTCCCAGGGAGGGACACTCCAATCCCTGCCAACATGGATGTGAAGCAGCTCTTCTTCCTGTGGGAGTGGGACTTCTTATGCTTTAGCTTATCATTCAAAATCATCCAACTAAAAACTGTCATCTTTTGCGCTGGCTTTGCTCTATACACCGCTGTCTTGGCTGCAGGCTTAACCAAGCTTCTGCTTCACACCAAGGGAAACAAACGCGGCTCAGGGGACAGCACGACTCGCACGCGGCGCCAGCCCCCGACACACCCCGCGCAGGGCCG